>OMNV01029456.1:27287-77713 GCA_900303265.1 Brotula barbata
TATCTTGTGAGCTGTTCTCTGGATTTTTTTTTTTTGCAGATAGATGGATGCATAGATGGATGGACAGACAGACAGACAGACAGATAGATAGATAGATAGATAGATAGATAGATAGATAGATAGATAGATGATGGTGGACTGATGGATGGACTGATAGATGGACTGATGAATGGATGAATGGATGGATGATGATGATGATGATGATGAATGGATGATGATGGATGGATGAAGGATGGATGAATGGATGGATGAAGGAGGGATGAATGGATGATGATGGATGGATGAAGGATGGATGAATGGATGATGATGGATGGATGAATGGATGATGATGAATGGATGAATGATGATGGATGATGGATGATGAATGGATGAATGATGATGGATGGATGAATGGATGATGATGAATGGATGAATGATGATGGATGATGGATGATGAATGGATGGATGATGGATGGATGAATGGATGATGATGTGTGTCCTGTGCATCATTGTCCTCGTTGCTCCTTTTGTAGAACAGACCAACAGCTTGCTGAGTTTTGGTGAATTCTAAATTCTTTTGGTGTTTGTTCAGTCACCGTCACTGCCTTTGGATGAGGACACAAAACATTTTGTCCGGACCTCCAGGAGGGCCTGGTGAACCTGCAACAAATCAATAATACGCTCATCAGTGGCAGTTTATGAGTAGCTGCTACATTTTTGTGGTTACTACCCGAGGTAAACATCATTAACATCTTAAACGGTGAGGTAAGGACTAACGGGGCCCATGTTTTGTTTTTTATTTCACTGAAACGCCCAAAGATACCAAATACATCAGGAAGCACCGTGAGGAGGCTAAAAGGTCAAGGTTCATGGTTTTTAGGATTGTTTTAAAATCTTAATATCTGAGGAATTATGAGATTTTTATGCCTTTTCCACATTGCAAGCACAATTATTCATGGGTTAAAGCCTGTAAAATATATTCAAAGTCCTTTAAGTAACACAGAATAATTTGCCTGAAAGTGAAGTTAATTACCAATCAAGCTGATGAGTTTCAAGTAAAAAACTAAAACAAATCTCCATCTGCACTTTATTAATCTGTCCTCATACATCAGACGTTCAGTGGTTAGCTCTGTTTTCTTACTCACACTGTAATCTCACATAATCTGGCATATTTTTAATAGATTAAAAAAAAAAAAATCATTTCAGAGACATTTTACTTTAATTGTAGTATTACACGCAGTTTGTTGTTAATAATAGTCTTTTCAAATATATATATAGAGTCATAATAAAAAGAAAAAACACTCATTGATATTTATTGTAACAACACAAAAGACGGTAATATTCCAAACATTATACTCTGGATTATGGGTTACATTTGTTTATTTATTTTTTTTATTTACTAATTTTCCTACATTACCTGAGGTTGAGGGTTATATTTATGTTATATATAATGACGTGATGCTGGTTTCACATATTAACACATAGATATAATAACTAGACTCCAAATATAGACGAGTGTATCTCTGGATTTCCAGGCGTCTCCTTTCGTGGCGAGAAAAAGAAAAAAAAGGCCGAGAACACAGTGGCTTGAGTGTTTCACATGAAACAAACAAAGAGCAAAATGAGGAGCGTACGCCCCGTCAGTTAGAGCTCATCTGGAGCTGAAGCACTGAGCCGATGACAGGTCAATTCATCCACCGCCTCTTCACTTTTATCATCAGCAACACCACTTCCTGAGAGCACTGGCCTGGCCGCAATTCACCGCCGGAGCCCCAGAGAATGAATGAGAGTGTGTTCTCTTCTGCCTGCTCGTGTGTGTGTGTGTGTGTGTGTGTGTGTTTGTGTGTGTGGTGCAGCGAGGGAAAAAAAGAAAAGAAAAAAAAAAAAAGAAAAGCAGAATAAATTAGACTCAGGTCAAATAAATTCAGGTGTGTGTCCGCTACGTATTTACTCGAATGTTAAATCATTCATTAGCATTGAGTGCAACACACACACACACACACACACACACGCACACGCACATCTTCCTCCCTCTCTGTCAGTCCACGTGTCACCCTCGCCTCTCTTCAGCCCTCATCTTGAATCTGGGCACACTTGATCAGCCGTTTGACAGTGGCGTCTTCAGATGCTGCAGCCTGACACGTCTTACATCAGAGGAGAGGAGCTGCAGGCGGCGGCGGGAAGTTTCAGAGCGGAAACGGAACTTCACATCAAAGGGTCAACCTTTGTGCTGGATACAGTAATCACATACAAAGGAGAGGACTATGATGTCATCTGTGGCTCCGCCGGACGCCCACGTTTCATTTACGACGAGGCAATCATCCTGAAAGTCATCCCCACCCCCTCAAAGAGGACTAAATGTCCAGGACGAATCCTCTGGAAATGAAGAAGACACGAGACTGACATGTGATTTGACATTTTTGACTCGCTGGTTGTCGCTGTCTTATTTTTAAAAACACTCAATCTTTGTTATCTTTGGCTGTATATCAGCACATTCCCCCCCCCCTGGTTTGTTTCTCCTGTCTGTGTCTATCTGCGTGGGCTGGGCTGGAGTGGGCGTGTCAGTTTGTCGGTGTGGGCGTGGCTTCCCCCTCACTCTCCCTCCACACCTGTCTTCAATCAGCTTGTTTCCTCCAGTATATAAACCCTCTCTCTCGTTTTAGTTTTCTTTTTATCTCTGTCTATTTCCTGGATTTTGTCTCAGCTCTGCCTTTGAATAATTCTTTCTAATAATCAATAATTCTGCTTGATAATTCAGAGGCTTAGTAAATTAGATTTAAGATTAACAAGTGCTTCATTTTAACAAAAATATTTTTCCTTTACTTTTTTAAGCTTTACTTTAAGCTTTGTGAGTGGACAACTAAACTAGTTACCGTCACTAAATGTAAGGAAATTTATTTTGACATATTTCAGCAATTTGGAACCAAAGTTTCCCTTCATTTTGAAGTAGAACAAATGTAGATTTATTTATTTATTTCATGTTATTTTTTGTTCGTGTTTGAGTTCCATGTAAACACGCGACCGACCGCCGACGTTTTCAGCACACGGTGAGTTTTAAATCGCAACACACGTCAAAGGAAAGTTACACTTTGAGTATTTCAGATAATGTAGTGTAAGTGTAACACGGGCCAGGCCAAGGAAAAGGTTTCACAGCTTGTGTAATGTTGTCTTGTAGCTTTTAATGTTGACTGGATTGTACCGCAGCCTTTATGTGTTTGTGTCTCATCATAAAACTCATCTTACTTATCAATACTTGACTCACATTTAGTTTGGGTTGTGTGTTTGTATAGTTGTCTGTGTAACTGCATCACCACACAGACTATACGACATTTAAGCTGTAAATTCTACAAATCCCAACTGCTGTTTTAAGTTGAATTTCTCCCTACAGGGAACACTTTTTTATTTATTTTTTTGCACTTTGTTCCGTGTTAATCTCATTGTTTGGAGTCTGAAACGTCCTCCTCACTCCGACTTCAAGGCTGCTGTTCTTTAACGGAGGCATGTAAATCCTTTAAATGCAGCACAGAACTCTGTTAGGGAAGTTATTGCGAGCGCAGCCATTAAAGAAATGAGAGAATTGCCAAACATAAGATAAGATACTTTTATTGTCCCGAGGGAAATTTGGACTCGGGCAAAAGTGCAACACACAGCTGCAACAACTTCATTCCAGTCCAATATGTAGCCAACGAACGCTATCATGACACGCAAAGAGAAAATGGAATACTGCTCGCTTCCTGTGAGGTAAATAAGAATAAACACAGAAAAGAGTGAGGGATTAAAACATTAAAAAAGACTTTAGCACACATAATCATTATGGACGTTTGATTTTACAATACACACAGGGTCATGGACTCTCACCTCTGGGGGTCAAACATCATTTCCTTTGTTTTATTAGCATAGAGAATGAGCTGATTGTCACGTCGGTCCGTAAAGGTGATTATCTCTTTGTGGTTCACCGAGGAGCAGTCATCACCAGGCTTTATATAACGGTGTCATCAGAATTAGATGATGTCATCATTTTGCTGCTGCTGCTGAGGAGGATGGGTGAGCTCACACGGTCCTGTGGTACCCCCGGTACTGCAGTGTTTCATCTCAGAGAGGAGGCCAGGATCCTCATCTGTTTGTTTAAAAAGAATAAAACCATTTTAATAGAGTTTCACTTTTATTTTGAAATCGTTACACGAGGTTTTAATGAAGAAACAGATCCAGGATGTACGACCGCACACGTATGTCAACCTGTAAACCTGCTTTGTCATTTTAAAGACAATAACTGGGTTCAATATTTTTTACATTATTGTAAATGTTTAAGTTTCTTCTTATCTTAAATAACTGCCCTGGTCTATTCTGACTAAATTTACTACAAAATTTCATGTTGGTGATTTGCATGTTTTTCTTAAGATGTATGAAATTAATATCAACTGTTCAAGTAACAAAAGAAGTAATTAAACCACTAAATGTGACTTAAACTTGTAGTTGGTGAAACTTAAAGCTTTTAGACGTTAAGGCAAATCTTGTTCATTGTGCTGAGTTTGTTCAAATTTGACAAAAGATTTAGTTATACAGAAGTTGGTAAAACTTTAAGATTAATGTAAATTGTATCTTAATTTAAGTTGGAGTGTGTTTTTGTGTTCGTGCCTCTATATTTGGCTCCGTGTGTTCTTAACAGGATTGTGTGTTGTAAGTCTTACAGATTTGTGTACAGTTGGAGCAAAAACATCGGAATATTTTGAGAAATGAATGATTTGAAAAGTGAAATTAGACAATAACACCTTTTTATATACAGTATAAAAACAAAATGTAAGAAAAAATCAGAATCTGCACTGATGGCTGATTATCTTCGAGTAAATGTATACAAATTCAATGAATTATGAAATATTTATTTTTACTCACAAATTTAGTTTTTCTTTTTTTCTTCAAATCAAGAATTTTCTCAAGTAGAAAACTTTTTCAGGAGCTAAAATGTAATCTACTGTAAAATGACAAAAGAGACTCCAGACAGTTTTTCTGCAGCTTCGACTAACAAATTGAAATAAAGCCAAATATATTTATTCAAAAATTGTACTCTGTGCATAGAAATTAAGTTAAAAAAGTTAAATTAAGTTTTGGGTAAGGAGCCTAAAAACAACTCTGTTTTTACTGGAAATGATAGAGATGTTTATGAACAGCGTTTGGCCCGCCTCGCCTCGCCTCGCCTCGCCTCGGCTCTGGTTGGAGCCGTAGCTGATATCCTTCCTTCCTACTTGGCAGCCGGACAGTTTGTCATTGCGACTTCCCACATTCTGCTGCAAAGCAATTACACACCGATTGGAGACGCTCGCCGCCGCGGTCGTACGGCTAAACGTGCACGTGCAGATCCAAATATTAAGCACGGCCTGAGGTAAGAAATAAATTCACCCACGAAAAGGAGAGCGGACGTCTTTTAATAACTTAAAATAAAAACTGAGGTGACCACCGACGGGCTCGACTTCACAAAGTTTCATCAAAAATACCAAATATGTCAGGATGCATTCTGGGGAAATCGGTACAAAATGATGCCCAAAACACACAGAAAGTAAAAGACAATAACGTGACCTCAGGGTGACCTTGGTGCAGCTTTAGGAGTTTGTACTAACTTATCTAGATGATAAATTACTGTATGTATACCAGGTTTACCTGTTTAATGGATTACTTAAGTGAAAAGTATCCCTAAATGTGTCCAAACTCCTTTAAGTAACCTTGAACTCCCCTTTAAGACGGCGTTTAAATGGTTAATATCAATAACTCATGTTAATAACACATGTTATTACTGTGAGGGAGCCAGTTTATAAGCCTTGTAATAAATGAACTTCGACGTTCGATCACGTTAAGGTCCCGGTGTTACCGTGAGTCTACAGCACGGTGGACCCGACGCCGTCCGTTGTTGGTTCTGCGTGCAGCCTCGGTCGGGTCTCGGCGTGCGGCCGGTGGCGGTGAGATGATAAAATCAGCCGACCGTGGACTTTTCATTTCTCCTCTTCCTCCACCGAGGAGAAACACAAAGTAACGAATAAAGACAACCGTGAATGTAAACGTCTCCGTGCTCTGTTGCGTTAAAATGCAATCTGGGCACCTGGACCTGGTTTCAGGTAGGACTCCCGCCGCGGCTCGTCCTCAGATCACGGACGCCTGCGTGTTCAGTCACAGTTCAGCTGCACATTCACAGACAGAAACCTGCAGGATGAGGTCTGCTGACCTTTGGACCTCGTCTCTGTGAAGATTGGATCTCGATGCAAGCTGGACCTCATCGGTACCCCCCCATCAGCACACACACACACACACACACACACACACACACACACACTCTGCACATTCACAACTTACATTAATGTTATTTATTCGTACGTTAAGTATCCGGAGACTTCGGGGAAGAGGGTGATCGCCACGTCGAAGGTCCCCGAGCAGGACCCTGACCCCAAATCGCTCCCGACAAGCAAGTGGGCCTTGCCTTGTTACCTCTGCTGTCGGTGTGTGAATGTGTGTGTGATTGTGAGGCAAACACTGTAAAGCGCTTTAGAGATGCAGCCGGTTTACCATAATTACGTTCCTTGCTGTTTGCCGTGTTTAGAGGAGGAATCCTCGGCATACTTCTGATTTTCCAAAGGCCGCTGACCGCTTTACGTTCATGCGGCACAGCCGGCCTCAGAGGCTGCAGCGGGCGCTCGGTCCGCTCACGCAGGCAGCTTATGGAAACAGACATCTGCTTTCCCACGCGCTCGCAGCGTCCCCCCCAGGGGGAGCGTACCGGCTCCCAGTTAACCGCTCTCCGCAAGCAACGCGTGCACGCGCGCCGCAAAAAAACTAATCTCAGAGACGAGACGCCGCGCGGAAAAAGCAGCCTTTTAATTTCAGAGGAGACACGCTTTGTTCCACAGCGCAGATGACAAAAAGAGGAATCTGCATTTTGTCTGCAATTAATTGGCGTTTGTTTGCCTCAAACTTGAAAGAGGGTTCCACATGAGGAGATGGACGGGAGCGGCGGCGTGCTCGGCGAGTCCCCTGAGCACCGAGCTTATCTGGGGGAACGACGGAATTACAACGTATGCACGGTCACACGTAAGAGCACGGAGAGCGGAAATGGGAGGTGAAGACGCTGTAATTACTACGGAGACGGATGTAGATATCTTCCTCCTCCTCCTCCTCCTCCTCCTCCTCCCTGAGCCCAGATGCTCCTCACCTTTTAAAGGGCCCCATAAGTAGCTGGAAACCTCGTGGCATATTTCTTCATTTGAGACATCGATCCAAAGCGGTCCTGCAGCATCTCTCTCAGACTCCATCCGTCCATCCGTCCGTCCGTCTGTCCGTCTCGTCTCGTCTCGTCTCGTCTCGTCTCCTGTCAGTGCTTTATCGTCTGTCAGCTCCGGCACCACAACAAAACAAAACAGGTGCTGAGAGGAGAGAATGACGGGCAGAGGGAAAAAGGAAGTGTGTCCTAATTAAGTTCTCAAGCATCTTAATTAATCTGGGCCTCGTTAGAGGGACCCAGACAGACAATACCCCCCTCAGTCCTGGGAGAAACCTGGCAGCTGCTAGCACCACCAATCTATTAATTGATTTTGAAGCCACAGCTTTGTTGTGACAACGCTTCGCCGTTTGAGGCAAATTTACCCAAACCGAGTGACGGCGTCGGGCGGTTATGGTCCGCATCCTCCCCGTCGCCAAAACGCCAATTAGACCCCAAAAAGCAGCAACGCCGGCTGAACGGCACATGGGTCGGAGCACGGGTAGAGGGAGGGGTGCGGCGGATTAAACCTTCCCAACCGCGATCTTGAATTTTTGATCGATCAGATTTAACGTTATCGAGGGAGAAATCAAAGCTGTTTTTCTTCTGTTTTCTATAAGTTTTTACAAACAGCATCCAGAGAGAAAACATCCTTTATTCAGCTTCACATGTTTCTTGTGGCGTCGCCGTGAGACCTGTCTCGGCCGCCGATTGTTCCACGTAGAGGAGGTAGCGAGATTAGAGAGACTTCACGCTGGAATAAAAGTCCGACTCTCTGCGGTCCACTTACACATTGTGGCGTTTCATCTGGTTCGGACTGAAACTCTGACGGTCCCAGCTGCACTTCCTTCACGTTTCTTGCCCTCCGGCCGCTTTGAATGATAAATGATGAGTGTGTTTGTGTGTGTGTGTGTGTGTTCCTTAAGGAAGGGCTTGTTGCAACAATTAAGGAGGTCATTGGTTGTGAAAGGAGCGATAAGAGAAGAGAAACGCTGATAGAAGGCAGAGGCATGATGGTCAATATCCACTGAATCTCTGTTCACTGTACAGCCCATCGATCTGATGAAGGTCAGCCACAGTCCATGGGGAGAGTCAGGATCATACACACACACACACACACACACACACACACACACACACTGTCCATCACACAGGATGCCTTTTAGACGTTTGAAGTGTGGGACACAGAGAAGAGGAGAGTTCACAGTGGAGGTAAACAGACGCAGCTGACGAGCAGTGAAACTCCCATCCTGGTCTGCTGGTCTTCCTGAGGCCACTCTGGGGTTCCGGATGGATCTCCTCAGAAATGTTGTTGGTGAATCTGCACAGCAAGATCATAAAGTAGATTCTGTATTTGTGTTTATATTTGATATCTTGGCCCAATCCAAGACCTTGATGATCACGGAGGCTCAGAATCATCCCAGGAGGGATGAACGGGTGAGATTCCTGGGTGAGACGTGTTGAAGTGTGAAAGTGGTTAGACTTTTAATTTCTCTCTCAAGCTTTGTTTTTGCTGGAGTTTGGTGGAGATTACAAAAATATACAGAAGACAATGAATTATTGTTAATAATCCAGCCTCTGTCCTAAAGTATGAGGTAGTTATTGACATTTACATGACAGACAGACAGACAGACAGACAGACAGACAGACAGATAGTTTTTGAATCCCAAAGATATTTTCAGGTATTCAGTAGCTCAGATAGTAAGAAATATAGTAGTATGGAGATTACAATGGCAAACAGACGTAAACACACTCTCACACACACTTGCCCCCCTCCCCTTCCCTGCCCTCCCCTCCTCCTTTCAGCGTGGGCCTTCTGTTGAGGTATAAACTTCGTGGATTTCTGCCATTTGAAGACCGCGTCCGACAACGTCGGACAAAGCGCGCCGCGATCTTTAAACGCCGCACCAGGAGAGCGGCGACCGTTCCAACGGCGGCTCCTCTTCAAACTCCTTTCAGCGCCCGCTTCCTTTTTTTCCCCCTCTCGCACTCCCGAGCAGTCGGCCAGCAGCTTTGTAGTGAAGGCAAAGGCAAATATGAAAAGGGGGAAGCGTCCTCCGCGACGAGGTGCCTTTTCGCTGTCGCTATTCCCCCGTCTCGCCTCGCCCGGGGCCCGCGCGGCTCTTTACCTCCCATCGCTGAACCGACTGCCTGGCACGTACGGGGCCTCGTCCAGGAGACAGACGCTCAGATTATCTCCTGGCTGCTTTGAAGCGGCTGCACGCGAAGAGGACAAAACAGCAGCGCCTCTATTCCCAGCCAGCCGCCACCGCGCCAATACTAATGTGGCCAAAATGAAAGTCTGGCTGCTCAAAACACACCTTGACTGAGTCGGGGTAAGTCGGGGGGAACCGACGGGATTACAGTCCGGCTGAGCCCGCTGACTGTAAACATCATGAGGAGCCCTTCAATTAGCTCGGACACGGAGGACACCTTTCCATCCCGGTCGGTCTGCTGGTTTTGGTTAAAGTAGTTAACGCAGAAAGGAGAAGATGAACGGTGATTTGTCCCTGGATTGGACAGGTCGGTGGACGTTGGTAGTCAAAGAAAAGCGACCTGGAGCAGCGTGGAGCCACGATGGGCCGACTTGAAGCGACGGCAGCAGACTGAAATTCATGCTAATGTAATCACACTTTGCGTTAATTGTTTTGTTCAAATGTTAATCGTTCAACTACTTCACACGCCTGCAATTATATTACGTGGTGACGTACGGCTACACGTTACGTTAATTGTTGTATAATTAATGGGGGTGATTAGCAGAAATATACAGGTGTGTGTGAGAAAGAGAGAGAATAGATTTACATTATTTCTTTGTTGTTATTTTATTTTATTAATTTTTTTTTTTACACGGCTACAGAAGACCACCGTTGATGAGGAGGGACCAGCCGGAGAAGAGACAGCTGGCTCATCCCTACAGAATACGTCAACAGCTTCTCTAAGTGCTTCAGGGTACAAAGGAACGACAAAACGAGGAACACGGCAAAATGGATCGGGCGCACGGGATGACCACTCAGATGTACCGAAGAGGAGGATGACGCGATGATAGACAGTGGACAGGAAGCAGACCCTTCCTCGCAACGAGAGCATCTGAGGCGCTACTTTATTATTCAACGAAATATATGCCAACGCATCGCCTGCCCCTGATCAAGAAGCTCACTGCTCCATCAACTGGTGTGTGTGTGTGTGTGTGGACAGATACTGGAGAGAGAGGAATAAAGCAGACAATGGGAGGAACCATTTAACTGCTTATTTACTGGTAGATTAATTGGTAGCAATGTCCACTGAAAGACAAAGAGTTCAATTTAAAGGACTTTTTGTATTATTAATCCATTAAGAGTAAATATTGAGTTGAATATATCGCAGAAAAAAAACACTTAAAAAAAAAAATCACACAATTTATTATTTTAAAAGTCTTGGATTCCTTTATATTCTGTTCCTCTGCTTGAGGTCCGTCTGGATGTTAGCGGTGCTTCTGTCCTGCTGGGTGGAGTCACAATTCTTGAACAGTAAAACAAAATGAGACTCACTACACACTCGACAATCTCCACACGTAAAACTCTGATTTCTGCAGGGAAGAAAAGTGGCAATGTGCCTTTTATCTACGAGAGAGCCAAAAACTTGTAATCCGACTCCTACGTCAATCGTTACGAGGAGGAAGTACAGAGGAGGAACTGAAGAGCATTGATGAGCTCTCTTCAAAACATTATGCAAATCGCTAACAGACTTTTCAGATGTGGGGAAGCTCTGAGAAAGTTTCCCGTATTAAACGAGACAGAAACTTCTCTGCTGTACAGCTATCGATTATGTTGCGAATGGGGGCCACTATGGTCGCACCCCGTCAGACTCAGAAGCAGAAATGAATCATCAAATACTGTAAAACAAAATGATACTAATAGTCTCCATTGAGTGTAAATAAAAGAATTTATTTTCAAATTAGTCATACTCCTGCCAAATGAACAGAAAGAGCATAATTTGTTTGTATTTTGGTGACAGAAAGACAGATAAGAAATAGAATAAGTGCATTTAATTAAAACAGGAATCAAGGAAAAAAAAAACAGCAAACATGGGACGAGGTGAAAATAAAGAAAATACATAAATAAAAAGATAGGCAGTTTATTCCTTGAGGATAAATATGTACATAAACGTTATACCCCTTATTGAAACAAAGACAGACAACATGAAAGGATTAAAAACAGACGAGGATAAAGGACAGTCTTTGTTATGTTTATGTGCTCTGACACTCCTTGTACATATCTATTACATTTTGAAGAGTTAAAAAAAAGCTTTATAAAAGCTGATAGCTAAGATATGTTGACTTGAGAAATCTGGTTAATTGCAGTAATATTGGATTAGTTGAAATCTATCCCGCTACAATAAAACAACATTAAATGTCAGTAAATATTAAGGTCTCAAAGAACAACAACAAAATGAACACTTAGGGACAAACCCCCTAACACGAGCACACAAAGTGTGTAGCATCCTTCATTTGTAGAGAAAACGCTGCCAGTCCGTGGCGTTCACACACTTCCTGCCCACAGCACAGTGCAGTACCAACCCAGCTAGCTACTGGTGATACACTTAACACTCAAAGGATGACGAAACGATGGTCTGTATAATGGGGAATGAAATCACATCCGTCCTTTATGTTCACAGCACAAAGTATCACGAGATTGCCCTCAAACTGTAAAAAAATAAAAGTAAAAATAAACAAAACTGCGGTGTTCAAATTCGGCTCGGCTCCCGTATCGACCGTGAGGCACTTTCAGGACTCGTTGGACATTCTGATAGTGCCAAGTATCAGAGTGATCTACGGCGGCCTCAGCGGACGGTCTGCGCAGAGCTCCATTATTAGCCACGCGTCGTAAATATGGGTAGCTTTAAAATTATACTTTGAAATTTATGCTGTAGTCCTTGCTATTAGCGGCGGCCGTTACATAACTGCGTAGGCCGCCTCCTGATGGCCGTCGAGGACCGTAGCGTCTCAGAAGAGGTGGGTGGTCGACCGACTGAAGGTGTGGTACTTCCTCTCGAACATGGAGGACAGATTGACCATGGATGGGGAGTGGTGAGCCTGCAAAGAGAAGACGCACAGGCAGAGAGAAATGTGAGAATGAATCCACTAAACGCCTTTAATTACCCCCGAGCCACAGCAGTTAAGTTAGAAGAAGAGAGCAAAAGGGGATGCATGCAGAGTGAAAACAGTCCCATGGCAGAGCAGAACACCAGCAGAGCAGCAGAGTTCACGGTGAGGTGTCCCACGCAGCATCGTTTTAGTTGTTAGTCTTATTTTAGTGACGCTCGTGTCCACCTTCTCAACCAAACCTTGGCATCACAGAAACAAAGATTGGAGCCTTTGCCAACACAATCACCGTTTCGTTTTGTTTACCGCACACAATTTTTGGCTAAATCAGCGTCTTTGTCCTGTCCTCTTTCTCTCTCCGTCTCGGCTAAATGGATGGTTGGTTAGCGCTGAGTGCTGGCCTTGATTACATGTTTCTGAGCATCAGACACAAGGATGAGGAAGGTTCCATTAAAGAGAAAAGGAACTGGCTGGTCTAACACACACGCAGGGCTTACCTGCTAATGAGCATTGTTTGGTGTGTGTGTGTGTGTGTGTGTGTGTGTGTGAGTGCAGAGACTGCTCTGTTTCAGGTACACCCTCCCTGCTTCCTGTGATATATTCCCTGCGGGCGTGCAGCTGTACTTTTGAGCTCAGCACTAAAATTCCCCCAGATGTGATTTTTATTGGAATGAATGAAGAGCTGATCACATCGCACTCACAGCCTTTACCAGCTGTGTGGCCCATACATCAAACCTGAGAGGCCATCACTGATCACTGACGGCAGCAGAGACTGTGAAATGACATGAAATATAGTATAACATGCGTAAAAAATTTTGCCTTGTTTCCATAAACTCAGAGCTGGTTTACATGAGGTCCGTGAATCCAAAAAAGTTTCTTCCCGGCGAGAACGGGAACGTCATTGCATCATTAGCTCAGCTCCCAAGTTTGTGGACAGGGGAAATGGGCAGCGTTTTGGTAGAAACCACAGACGATATTTCAGCTTCCATAAACTAACCGGATGGATGTCTGCCTGTGGAAGCCACTGTAGGACGGTAGTTGGGATACTGTGTCAGTCTGAGAGCCATTAAACAGTATCCTCACCTCTTGATATGAGGAAATGTCACCCATATGGAAGATGTTTGTCTGTTCAAGGAACTTGGCGTGGGTGCTGGCTAGTTACGGTTAAAGTAATTCCCAATTTAGTTAACGGAGTGAACACTTCCCAATTGGAACACAACAAGATAGTAACAGCCCAGCCACCTTTTAGTAACCCAAGTGATTGAGAGGAGTGGAAGTATTTCCAAATCGAATCTTAAAAGCTGACCCGTACCTGGATGCCAGAGTCGAGGGACAAAACTATCGCAGAGGATTCTGCTGAAACGTTACACATTGACTGCTTGATTCGTTCTAATCCACTCATGTAAAGATGCTACATGATAGTTAAATACACACATGACTTGTTTTCCGGGGAGATGATATCCAACCTTGGCCACTGACACTTTGTGAGGAGGAACATTTTGTAATTTGTCATTGGTTCAGCGGTCTGCTGGGCTCTGAATGGACCCTATCATAACCCTCTGCTGTTGAATCTTGTGGTTTCCCAAATCGAGCTGTGTGGTGCTATAATGATGGTAACGCCTCATGAGATTGATGCTCTTTGACTACTAGTTTTCCTTATAATGGCCTGCATGGATATCTCTGCCATATTCTGTCAGCTATCTAGTTTGAGAGCATCAGGACATAGGGTGAAAGACAGCACTGTAGAATGATACATGATACATGTCATGGGGCAACACCACGACCGGACGACTGCGGACTTGCTATATCCCTGCTATTTAATCTCTGCAAATGATTTTCAATGAATGGATGAAATTTCTGTGAAAATCCTAAAATATTGTAAAATCCCTCATTAATCACTTAAATCTGATGATGTGAGCTGAGGGCTTCAGCTTCTAAGGAGAGGATTTGGGAATAGGAAGACACCAGTGATGTTATTTAGAAAAAATTAATTTGTGCACCCAGACACCACAACAAAGTTATGCTCACATCAGGCCTCTGGACTGGGCTGGGTTTGGCAGATGCTTTAGAGCAGGGTCTCCCTGCGAGGGCTGTTCAGGACCACCTTGCGTGGCTCCAAGGTGACTTGGGAGTCCTTGCATGACTCAGAAATAACTCTGCCTTTGGGATTGACAGTCTGAGTGGATGGTTTTGGGTAGTATTTTTTGTTGGTGGGAAGGGTGGAATTTGGAGTGAAAGAGGAGGAGGGACGGGGTGAAAGGGTGGAGTGTGGGTTTGTGGGGATGCTGGCATGGTGCCACGTCGGTTGGGTGGTTAATGGAGCCTGAAGGGTGGGTTCTGGCTCTACTGTGCCAGAGCAATCATTGGGATTAGGGCACTGGATAAATGCTTTGAGACTAGGAGCAGGATTTTGGGAAGGGCTGCAGACGGTACGTATGCAAACAGGGACTCGAGCTCTGACGGGATGGTCCAGCGAGTTAGAGCGCTGCACCACGGCGCTGCTCTTGGCTGAGTCACTCAAACTGAACGTGGAGGTAGAGCGGGACATCTAGAGTTCATTACATAGAGGGGAGACACACGGAGAGTGGAAGAAAAGGGGAAAAAAAATAGATGAGGAAGGGGAAAAACAGACATGACAAAACACAAAGACAAGAAGGGAAACATAAAATTGCTTAAGCAATACTGGAGGACTGTACACAGTTTCACATACTAAAGGGTGGGAACAAATAGTAACAACCTTAATTATAGACTCATAAGTCATGAGATAATATAATACACTGCTTAACAGATAAGAATACACAGAGATAAGCGATTTAAATCTCTAGTTTCTTTAAACAGTTGACGTGAAAAGACATATCAGCACTGTTTGCAAAAGATGTCAGAAATCAGAACAGATTACTTATGCACATTTTCATCCACATTATCAGAAGATACACAGAGGAGACATATAAAACGTGCAAACTAAAACAATGCGAAACACCAAGACAGAACCTGACGGCAAAGAGAGAATGCAGACAGAGAAACAAAGTGCAGGTAAGATGAATTTTACATCGGGGGTCCTTAATGGCCAAGCTTTCTCCTGCTCGGCTAAAACTCCAGCATTTGCTTCAAATATTTATTGCGGTGACTCACCTGCTCTATTTGGATTAGAAGAGGTGGCAGAAGCCAACAGAAGGAAAAAAAAAAAGGATGGCCGGAGTTTAAATAAATAAATAAATACTGCTCCCACTCTCGACTTAAAAATATCAAGATGAGTCCAATACGAACCATTTTCAATTTACGGAGAACAATGGGATCAAAAACATGACACGGGGATCCCACTGTGATATGTCAAAATAGGTCTTTCCATTGTGCAGTGACCTCATCTGAGAGCAGGAATTTGTTGTCATGTTGACTGTAACTACTGACTGGGCGGGGCAATGTGGAAACGTGGAAAACAGCGTAAATCATATCAATAAGCTAAAATAATAACTGAAGTGTATCAATAAGGTGATGTCCAATGCTGTTTTAACACTGGACAAAAATGTCTGAACACAACTAACTTAGCGTTTTTTCATCCAATAGAAGTGTCAATACTGTCTGCTCCTGTTATTCTCCAAGTTAGACCAAAACACTAACGCCGTGTGAGAGGCATTCATTCAAGGACTGTAAAGGCTGATCGGTGCTCAAAGTGATAAAGAGATGGACACATCATAAAGGAAATGGGGGACAGGTGGAGAGCAAGGTGGGGAGACCATCTGCAGCCTTCCAATATTAATGGAGTAGACACTCAATTAAAATCTAAGCAATCAATTTCTAAGTTTAAACCTCAACTTTTCTGTGTAATGCTAAATTCTGATTGGTCAGTTGTGGTTTGAAGCTGCCAATTCTTGCTGCTGAAGTTAATAGCTGAGCTACTTTGGATCACTCTGGAAATTAAACAACTTTACATAACTGATTACACATCGATGCAAAATGCTCACTGACTAAATGTCTATTTGAGCATCTGACTTCTGTCTTCTTTCTGTCTTAACTAGAGCTGCAAGTAACAAATGTTTGGATAATCACCGATTCTCGGAAATATTGGAGTGGATGATCGACCGATCAATGCAACGATTAATCAATAGTTCTCATCGATGAATGTTTCAATCAGCGTCTTAGTGGTTGTATTAGTCATGTGCTCGCTAACAATAAAGAGGGAAAAAAATGAAAACATCCTTTGCAAATAACTTTGAATTACCTTTACAAAAATAAAGTAAAATAAAATATGATAACAAATTAAGAATAAAATCTGTCCGGCTGCATCACAAAAATAAAAACATAAATTAGAAATAATACATAAACTCTAATTTGAGCAATTTTGAAGACATGGTGGAATGTTTCACAGAATAATAAATAAATATCACAATGCAATAGTCAAAACTTAAGGTGAATTAATCACTGTTATGGTACTGATGGTCAACTTGCTGTTCTTCATACATTGAAGGAATTCGTTTTAATGTGTCATTTGGGGCCATTATTTGAAATGGGCGGGGCTAACTAGTGCTAACGCTGGCATTATCAATCAATCAATCTGTCTGTCTGTCTAGCCCGCCGACTACACAGACAGTAGGAGGCCAGGCAGCAGGCAGCTCAAATGACGACTCGCAAATAAAAAATGTCAACACGGCCGATAATGTTTACTATTTGTTTCAGCTCTATTCCTAACAATATTCTCAAATCCTCTATGTCAGACTGGAGTCAGTGCGGCTGTCACCTTTGAATAAGATCCACTTTTCTTATTTTTCAACAAACCATTTTGTCATTATCACAACTGCTTTCCTCTCCCGCCAAGACTAAGCTGTCACTCACAGACGCACAATAATGTGCTCTGCTGCGAGACGTCATGTGTATTCAGCCAGCACTCCAGGCTCTATCTAAAATAATCCAATTCTGACATCAATTTATCAGAGTGTGACAAAAATGATGTGTGTGTGATTGGAGTCTGCTGTGAGAGAATCACTCAATATGCAAGCGTCAGTGGTGGATATGCTTTGTCTGACTTTAACTGACAACAACAGCTAAACATGAATTCATCTGGACGTTTTGGATTTCAAAAGCAGAATCAGAGCATGTCCTTTACATTAATGCCTGTTGCCGTGCCTTTTTTCACAGAGCGCAGAGAGCAGACTGCTTTCAGACTGACAACATCCAGACGGAACTGTACCAGAGAATGGTATTTTGTCTTAAATCGGTAAACGTGCCCTGTCAATAAAAAACTGATCTTTCATGCTCAAGATGATTTAATTTCCACGTACAATTACATAATCATTTAAAAAAAGCTTAAAAGGTTTCTGCAGCCGTTTTTAAGTGTGTGTGTGGGAGGCGTAATGTGTGTGTTACTGGGCTGCGGTTTGGGATTCTTTTCATTACTTCTACATTCGTTCGCTGTTCATGTTTACGTCAATTTTATATCATGTGACTTCATTTATTTTGTTGGTGTAGCTCTTAAAAACAATACCCGTGGACATCTCTAAGCTCATCACCTCTCATTTATAGGTACCATTTATTTCATTTCAGTTTGAAGTGGTTTTAAAACTTGATTTTTTTTCCCCAATTATGCTTTTAGTTTTGTTATTTTTAATTACTGAAACGCTTTGTAATTTTACTGTCAACAATAATAACTAATTAAAATGTAGAGCTGAGAGCGCTTTTGCGAACAATAATGGACAACACCACCATTATTTCAGTTTGCCAGACAGACAGTGTTGAGAGAAATGTTGGTTTTTAAATCAAATAAAACAAACTGCTGTGTTTGTCTGCTCATTTTGGCATTTACTGACACTAGTTTTTCTGAGTTTTTCTGACAAAAACACACACATACTGATCTTTCAATTCAAAGAATCTAGAATGAGAGTGTGTTTTCTCTGTTATCAGATTCTTAAAAAGCTCGAGGAACAATCGGATGACATTAAACACTATTACACTATTCTCATTAGTCATGCTCTGAAAACGAACGAAAACTTGTGGCTCTGCCACCATGTTGTCTTCTGCGTGACACACAGATTTATTTTGACAGGCAAATAAAAAAAAGAGGACTTACTGCCAGGGTGGAGCTGCTACCGATGCGGTTTTCACAACTCAGCCGTGGGCTTTTCTCATCTGGAGTACTGCTGGCCATGAATGCCCTCTGGATCACACGCTTAGGGGTCTTTGTGAAAGAAAATGCCCTCGTCACCTAGAAGAGAAACATAGCAAAGGAGTGTAATTAGAACACAACAAGTTCCTTTCATTTACAGGCCAGAGGACCTACCACTGTTTTGTTTTTGCACTAAATGGTCACACTTATTGATTCAGCATTTCACACTTTCAAAACAATGCAACATGATTTGCACTATGTGGGTTTTGCCTAAAGTAGGACAGATTATTCCACAGTAAACATTAAAGCAAAACAAGAGCTCCATACTGTTTGTCATTAGACAGGCTGAATATTTGTCAGTGTTATAATATGTCGAGTGTCACTGCAAGATAATGAAAATTAAGAACCAAGTCTGCAAACGTTTATATTTTTACAATCAAACTTACAGAGTAGAGCTTTATGAGTGCGCTTCATCATATTATTCCATCAAGCTATCTTCAGGCTCAGTATAGGTAAACAAAGCACATATTCACATTGAGCATTGTTCCTGCTTTGTTTTTCTCTGTATTTGTGCTGATAACAAAACATATTTTTGACTCTTCTCATGTTAGTTTTACAAATAACAACACATTGCTTTGTTTAGGTTTTCACTTCTGCTGTCCGATTTCTGTCGTGGTTTCTTTTCGTTGGCGGCATGACACTGCCTCCTGGTGGACGCGTAAATGTTCAAATAGGTAATTCAGGAAAAAAAAAAAAAAAACACCCAAAAACCAATAGAACACCAGTGCAACCGTATCGGAAAGACGCGGCTCACATGTTGGTCTACGTACTGACGGAGAAGCCTTACTGATGCATTAACATCATTCTCTCAATCAAATATACAAGATGCATTGTAGAGTAAATCATGCCTAGGTGGGTTACTGTAATTGTAATGTTTACATACATGATTAAACCAATTTGCATTTGGATAATCTGGCCATTAACTAATGTCCTCTCTACGGACAGTTTGCTACTAAGTGAAGCCACTTACATCCGAAGATTCACTGGTGATTCTGTGTTTAGAGTTTTATGGTTTCTCTGCACCACGTTATTAAAATCAACCTTTGAGGATTCTGCTTTATGCATCCATCCCATCCGTTTAAACCTGCTTTTAATTCACGAAGGAGCGGATTCATAAAGTACCGAAAAACAGCTAGTTAATAACAGATAGTTAATAATAATAATCATCAATAATAATAAAAGAATTATCAAGAAATAGAAACAGAAAACTACAACAAAATAAAACATAACATAAAACAATCTGTGTAATATTTATTTCCTAAATAAGAAAGGCCTGGTTCAGTCTCGGTTCACACTCTGGACACTTTTGAAAACCCACTACATGACAGAACAGCGAAACAGCGGATCATCTCGGGCAACATACAGCTCCACTATACGAAGAAACATAACGGCAAATCATTCCTGCCAGCAGCCATCAGCTTCTACAATAGTTCACCTCTGTGTCACGAGAGAGTGTCAGATTCACTGGACACCTGATTTGTTCTCCTACCAGGGGACCACCGACAATCCACTCAAACTGAAATGTCCACACATCACATATGCGGGGCGTCAATACTCTGCAATTTTTACAGAGCATTTACCTAAACTTATCTGCATTACATATGTGTGACATCATATAACCTAATACCCTGAAAAAAAAAGATAATACTCTTCCATACCTTGGGCCTCTAGAGACCCCATCTACTTTTAGTGAAAGATATTTGGCGAAACGACTTTCAACATTTTGGATTATGACTCCAGAATTGTGATAAAACATGAAGTTTGAGGAATAGCTTGAAGAGGAGGGCTTCATTTAACAAGATGACTGAATTAGAGGGGGCGTTACAGAGCGATGGTAAAAACGTTTACTTTTTTCTTTTGTCCAGTAAACTCTATCATTATGATAATTATAAATTCGGCATAAATGCGCTTCAGCTTATTCAAGAGTAACAGATGGAAATATAATTGGAGTGAGCAATCTCCACATGCATTTCACAGGTCAGACGACCCCTCATGCTCCAGGCAAGTTTGTCATGTATATTCAGCAAACCATGGGATCCTACTAATGCTGTCCATATATGCATTCATGATTTTACCTCAATCACAGTACTGACAGGATAGTTTTCAGGTGAAGGAAAGTGTTTCTGCATTGGAATCGCCCATGAATAAATGCGGTACAGCGGGAGAACATGCAAAGTCCACACAAAAAGGACCAAATTAGTTAAACCATCCAGCTGTGAGGCGTCTACGCACGTCAATATACCCCGCAAAAACGACGTACTGGTATAGGAAATGGACCGACGTATTTATTTAACAGTTATCTATAAAACAAATGCTCTATGCTCCTCTAAAGCTTCAAATTTAATGCTTATGGTCTATTTAATGAATTTCACTGCCTTGTGCATAAAAGTGGTAATTAAATGTCAAATACCTTAGAGTCTGGGTTTACTGCCTGTATGACACCACAAAGATACGAAAAAGAAACTGGTCAAGGATCAACGGCCAGTGACGAGAGATAAACAACGACCCTTTCGATATTATGCACTGATGATCAATAAGCCTCGTGCTCTACGCGAGAGGTGCTGATGAAAAGTTGGTTCTCTTTCAGCGCATATCTTCTGACGGTGATTAGACATGGTTACAGATCAGCAGTTCACAGGGCTTTATATCATGCAGACAGTCAATAAAAGGAAACAACGTGAAGGCCATACTGCCAAATTTGTTCTACACTAGAGGAAGGCCGGTGAACATACTCATTAAAGACAGAACTGCAACAAATGCTTTACTACAGCACATAAAGGTGTTGCTTTGTGAGGACAAAATGGGAAAACAAAACATTTTTGGAACACACTGTTTCTTTACTTTTAGAGTGCCTCCCTGCTGGAGTGGACACCATACAGGGAAAATGAACTTGAGTTAAGCTCTCAATAGTGGATACCTGCAGACACACTGTTGGACCAACTCTTGGCCAGTGTATAGCTGGACTGAAAAGTGATTAAGTACTGAGTCCTCCTGCTAGTGTCTGCAAGGGAGCTGCAAAACACATTTCCAATATCAACATGTTGTAAAGAAATCAGTTCTCCAACTTCAAAAAGGGAAGTCCTGCTCATCTGTATATTGCTGGTTTTTTTTCCTCTTCATTTTGATTGAGGGTGCATACATCTACATAATGAACACACACGCATGCACGCAAATTTTCTCTCTGTATGAGTTGCCTTAACTTGCATATTCAGCTACCTCAAAACAGGACAATTAGCTATTATTTTTGTACTACAATCAAACAGAAAGAGAGAGAAAGATGAGAAGACAGATGAAGAGGAAGAGAATTTTGAGAGCATACTTTGCGTATGTTTGATTAAATATTCAAACGTATTAGCGGCTGTCTATGTTTAATAGACAAGGCAGTAAAGACTTGGCTTCATGATTTGAGGCAGAATTTAAACCAGACTAACTGTTTCATTGCTCTCCCATTCATTCACGATTG
Organism: Brotula barbata; assembly: GCA_900303265.1. NCBI lineage: Eukaryota > Metazoa > Chordata > Actinopteri > Ophidiiformes > Ophidiidae > Brotula > Brotula barbata. The sequence continues at coordinate 49,204 of OMNV01029456.1, forward strand.
AACGAGAATTAGATGGATGGATGGATGGACTGCATTATATAGCGCTTTTATCCAAAGCGCTGTACAATGTTTGCCTCTCATATACCCATTCATACACTCATTCACACGCCGACTTGCTAGTCGGGAGCAATTCAGGGTTAGGGTCTTGCTCAGGGACCTACGACATGGACAGGCGGGGGGAACCGGCAGCCTTTTGATGACTAGGCGACCACCTACCTACCAACTACGCCACGCCACTGCCGAATTGGTCAAGAATTTGATAAATATTTCAATGAAATTCTTTGTAAATGTGATCTATTGTGTTCAGTGGATGCTTAGTCACTTGTATCATGTGTAATACGAATAAAGACAACAATACATTAATGCAGGACCGATTACAAAGGTTAAGTGTCACCGTTAACCTGCTCGCCTTTACCTTTTTGGAGGTCTTCTTGATGGCCCTGGAGGCTTTGCTTAGCGTGCTGTCCATGTCCTTGGTGCTGACCTGTAGTGAATCTGGGTCTGTGCATTGTATCAGGTCCTCCTGTTACAAGAATAGAAAACATTTCAGCCTCTAACTAAATGTAATGTCTCTTGACCTGGAGTGTGCAGTTCACATAATCAATGCAGAAAGAAACATTATGCTTTGCTGTCAAAATAGAATTGCTAGAAGGGATGGGCAGCAGGGTTCACACACTCATACATGCTCTTTATTTCTCCCCCTGCGCCTCACTCTGCAGTCTGCTTTTTAACAAGCAGGGCTCTAACTCGTTGGTATTCACATGGCAGCTCTGACCGAGTGAAAAGAGCATTAGGAATGCAGCTGTGAGTCTGCAGGCAGTTCAGAGGCCAACATCGCCCCCTACTGCCTTCTCTACAGTTAAGAGCCTCACCTCCAGACCCTCCTCCTTATACTGCGTTTTATGAAGGGATATGCACACGACTGTCTACAGGGCTAAATCAAAAATCAGCTTAAATAGCTCTGGCCAACTGTCTTCATACATAAATTAACTGGAAAAAACGTTGCAATATGTCTCCAGTTGACTTTTAATATATTGGAAGATATTAGAAGAGGATGTTTTGAGTCAATGAATTTTATTCATAGTTTTATAGCCACAGACTTTCAGCAGGCCAAAGTCTTCCTTAGGTCCATGTGACTTTCAGTTTCAATTATGGTCAGTATATGTCAATATAGTTGCGTAGCACCATCTGTAACGCCTGAGCATGGTGGGGGAGACAGAAGAGGCAAATTTGCTTTGGAAGACACATAACACTGTCATCTACTCCCTTCACTATGTTCTGCTGATGAGGAGCAATGTATTATCACAGATTCCCTGCTCGTCAGCCTGTCAAATACCCTTTTTCCCTCTATTTGTGTGCGTGTGTGTATCTTCTCACTGCGTCAGCCCTGCAGATGGTGTTGGCAACGTGGCGGCAAAGTGTTCGCAGCCAGGCAGTCTTAACCGTTTCCTCTCCAGCCAGTTGGAAACTGAACAACAAGTTCTCCTGTTCAGTGGGAGGGCGAACCACCAAGGCGAACGCATTCATACACTCTAGAGAGAATGAATGAGGGAGAGAGAAATGATGGTCATATAGAGTTGACAAAATAATAAGGGACACAAAAAGAGGAGAGGGAGTGTTAAACAGCCAAAGAATGGAGGAGATGGAAAGAGAATAGGGTGGGGATGATAACAACAGATTTGGAAGATAAACACAAAAAAAGCATGCTTAGAAGATGTTCAATGTTCCCAGGGAATATTATTTAAAAAATATCTGTGTGCATGCATCTTCTATCAATTTATATTATAAGGAAAACGATTACAATACAGATGGTTTTCAATTTCCAGACAAAATAAATGCCATTCAGACAATGTTCTTAAAGTCAGAGTAAAAACTCCTGTAGGTATTGCAGAGGATTCTCTTCTAGTCAAAGTGTGGAGGAACGATAAAACACCCACAACAAGATTCAGGTCAATGGACAATGTAAGAAGAAGAGTGAGTGTTTGAGCATGCAGTAAATGCATTAGTGTGTTTGTTGTGGTTGTACTACCTTCAGTGTCCTGCAGGTCCAACACTCGTCTTATCTGAGACAGCGGCATTAGTGTGATGTGTTTGAGTGGAGGCGGTGGTCTTGTCTGTCCCAGAGGACTCTTAAATGTATTGATCACCTTGTGACGCTTCCTTGCAATCTGTAACATACAGATACAAAAAAAATACAAAAGCTTTATAGGCATAATAACGCCATTAGCAAGGACATTCAAGGTATTGGTCGATACAACGCCCTTGAAATGCAAATCTGTAAAAAGTGCACACAAACTCCTATTGAGATGTCCAGATTATTTAAGTTAAAGTTGACAATCCTAAGAAATGCTGTCAGATCTTTTCTACCTTTAAATGTAACGTTGCAACCAAAAATTCAAAGGAAAGGCAAAAATATCTTTGAAAAACCCGCTGTATATCTACATGCAAGAGAGGGAGCAGTCTATTGTAGTCATGTTAAGACTTGTCCAATTATACTCAAAATCATGTTGAGAGGTAATTACCATACACCCACTGTCGATGAATATGAGGTGTGTTATGAATAAGGACTAGGTGTACCTGTAGAACCTACTGGAAAGTCAATTGATCCAAGGGCTTAAAAAGTGTATACCAACCAGAAGAGGCGTAAAACCTTTCCAAAGAATTTAGATGCATGGTAGACGACAAAGGAAGTCATCATTTAGTGGACAAAAGGTGGCCCCATGGGGACATTTTTGAGATTAGAATGTCCTTCCAAATTTCCCACAATGAGGACACAAAGCGATAACTCACTGTTATTTTGGCAGTACAAGAGGTAGGAGTGATCATGACTGGTGCGAGATTTAATCAATAAATGATAACTGATGATTATACAGGAGACTAGTGAGGTCCATTGCTCTACACACTTAAATCACAAACACACACACACCTAAGATATTCACTCATTTTATATGCAGACCAGCAATGACCCACTTTCAGGAATGCATGTGCATAAATACCTCATCATACAAACAAAGCTTATGGGTAGGCATTGCTGACAGACACCGACTTGCCACACATACTGTGAGTCTGAAATTGGTTTTAGACAATAATAATGAAGAGAGTCTTATTTGTTGGGGATCTATTTTGCGATAATGTGCAACAAATAAATAAACATTTGCACACGAATTAGTTTTTTCTTACCACAGTAAATGCAGCAGCAAATCTAAACAGAACTTTAAACATCACTCTTAGAGAGGAGAGAGGCTCACTTTAAAATAAAAGTAAAATAGTTTGTTATCATTCATTAAGTTCAGTGCATTTTGCTGTCAAATTATCAGACCAAATTTTAGTTTTTAATAAAGATCTCATGTAAATGAGTCTGTCTTGATCATGTATGTGTGTGGTGTGTGATTACGTGTGCATTTTCACCTCAAGGCAGTCATTGAAGAGGAACAGCGTGACATGCTCGCCACGGTCACATGGCTGGTCTCCCAGAGCAACTGTTTCTACTCGGTAAACCAGATTACGGTGGGAGGAGAGTAAATTGGCCTGCAGATAGAACAGAAAAGAAAAATAAAGGATACAGAAATGTGAGAATTGAGACAAAAATGACAGACAATAGAGACTAACGGTGAAATTAAGTTGATTGTCAAGGAGGTCAAAATGAAATGGGACGCTTGTTCATAATGCTCGTTCATATTCCTTAGAACACACAATTTGCCGCAAACTGTATTTACTGATGGTAATAAGGAGATCGACTTCAATAAGGAGTGGGTTCACTGAACATTACTCCAGAAAGCATGCACACATTGGCACCAGCTGAAATACTCCATATTGATTTTATTGACTCGTAATGACCAGCTGCCAATTCTGACCAACAAATACTACACATTACAGCAAAAAATTTCATATTTCTGTGTTCTCTTGTATTACTGTTGCTTTAACAGTCATATTGGTCTACATGACAATGAAACTCAAGGGGTAAAGTTCCAACTTACTGGGCAGCCATCAACTTCATAAACCACATCAAAGATCTGCTTCTGGCCCTCTGTTTTCCTCTTGTCCTCATTGATGTGACTGTTGGGGAAACAGAAAAACTAATTACTTACATCAATAGCTGAAGACCTGGAACAGAGGATTCGTCCTTCACAGAAATTTCTACACTTGCTGACACAATGTAGCATTCTCAAAAGTATGAAAAACAACTTGCACTTGATCCTTGTACATTATCATCTGCAGCTGTGCCCATAATGGATACACCAATAAAAGAGATAATTATGTTCCAGCTAATCTGAATTGTTCATTGCATTTGCAGCCCGTCTAATGAAAAGGCAGATGTTACCAGGACAACCATTTATTTGTATTTGCTTGAAGTGATTTTTACATTGAACTAGAGCTGAATCATGTATCAAATTTCATCCTTAACCTGTGACATGCATATACGATGGGCTGCAATAAAAATGTATCAAATTAGCCATAGAGGTTAACAAAAGGCTGAGCGCTGGGCTACAGAGATGCGATTGCTGGCAGGCAGTAGATGATGTGCAACCTATAGTTCAGTGAGGATGCTGAAGATTTGGTCCCTTAGAATAGCAGGGCAATCATTACAAGATGATCCATAGGGAAAACTCAAGACAAACCGCGAGGTGAGAACAGCAGCTGGAATGTGGTGCATGATGCTAAGGTCTGTGTAAATTAACGATCAATGTGTGCGACGAGATTAAGAAATGTAAAATGTGAAAAGTAAAACTCACGTCATGACTTCTTTCAGAGACTCGATGGCTTTTTCCAGAGTTACCTTATCCGGATTGTCATCTGATGTATGTTTCTTTATGTCTGCAATAATGGAATCATACATATCATATAGAGGAAGCAAAAAGGTACAAATAGTGCAAAGTGGGGTCAATAAGAGATAAAGAGGAAAAGAAGTACAAAGGCAAATATAGACGGCCTAAAAGTGAAGTTATAGGAAAGGAAAGAAAGGCAGATAAGAGGAAATGTCGGTCCCTCTAGAAGGATCTGTTACAAAAGGGTGTATGGGTGTGTTAAAGCTTGACATTACTGCCCGAACCGGAGAGGACCCGACTTTTCATGCCCGGCTGGTTTCAGACATAATTCCTGAGATACACAGTGACCTTGAGCAAGGCTCAGAATGAGTCGGGTTTAGCCCAGCTGGTCAGATTGATGCTCTGTGTCCCTGCCAGCAGCAGCAGCAGGTATGGTATGCAGTTAAGTGGCGCAGAGTTTCCTTTCATTAGTGTATCTGTGAGTGAATGCGTGTGTTTTTGTTCAACGTGTGTGTATACCAACATGGAGTGAGTTATTGCTAGAAAAAGTAAAAGTGAAGGGATTTTCAATGCCATTGATTTTAACAACAAGAGGGCATCATTGAAGCCTTCACAATCCATTCCACAGTAAAAGAAATGCAGTTAAAGTTATTATTGAGACAAAACAGTTGATAATAATGAATCCCATTTTTTAGTGAAAGGGAACTCTTTTTTAATATAAATGATTTTTCATGATAATCTGTAAACAAAGACAAAATTCTTCTTTTATCATTATAGAGACACTTTTGTAAGAATGTCAAGATTTCTCTGGTTCGGGCTTAGGGCTTGGAGTCTGGATCAAAAACTCCACTGTGTAACAGGCTGGGGCGGATATGAGCACAAATTCTTCAGATTTGGTACTGGTTTGGAATGAAAACATTATAGTAGGAGCAAGGCCAGGGCTCAGAAGCCAGGTTAGGGCTAAAATTTCAGACCTGATTCTGGTGTGTCTATTCAAGTTACCATTGAGAAGAAGAGCAACACTGGGCAGTCTTTGTACAGGTCTGATGAGAAGCTCCACCAGTGTTTGTCTGCCACACTCCGGCTTAGCCTGGTTGATCTAAAGAGTGAAAAACAGCACCTTTCACATACACATCCTCAAATTGTCATCCCCATGTTATGCTTTATAGAGATTAATTGTAGTAGCACACATGCTGAGAGCTTGTGTCCTTGTGCTAACACAAATTTGGGGAGCTTCATAGCAAAATATTGAAACTTAGTGCAGACTCAGTTTGAAAAACATCCTCAGAAAATCAAAAAGCTGCACGTAAGTGACAAGCAAAAAGGTTTAAATAAGATTGGAAAGCGAAAATCATACCTTGAGAAAAGCATGGAAACGTGGCTTTTGTTTCTCGCAGCGAACAATTGTCTCCTTGCTCATTTCAAAAAAGTTGACAAAGGGTGGGTAAGCCTTCACCAGCTCTTTAGACTGAGGACAACAAAACATGAAAGAGATCAGAGATATCACACAGGAATTGGAGGAAAAAATTAAAATGCTGGCAAATAAATTGTAAACAATGCCAAAAATGTAAGAATTAGACCTGAGTAGAAATACACAAATTCAAAGATTGCAAATGACGCTGTGAGGGGGTAAAGTCAGGGTCGACTTTACACTATGCAGTAAATAATAACCTCATCAAAGAAGCTAAGGTTATTGAGCATTTTTAAATTATGAAGGAGATAAACAAAGCCATAAGGGCACAGACATTTATGAAAGATGTATTCGTTCATAAGAAATTCATGTTACATTCTAAAACGTGAGTTAGTCTCACACTTGCAAACCTTACTGACAGAGAGGGATTCAAGCCATGACGTCATTCATGACACCATCACAGTCACTAAATACCCAAAAGGTATTCATTATATATACGGACTAACCAGCTAAATGATTTTAACAAGAAAGTAGAAAATGCCATGGCCTTTGGGGGCTCACAAGAGCTCTGAATGTTGCATGGTCTGGGTTGCTGCTGTGACACACAAACACATAAGAAAGGACAAGAGTTCCCTGTACATGAATGCTAAGACCCCAACAATTTAGGATTAATTAAGCATTAAGTTACTTTCTGCTAAAAGAAAGTAATCCCCTTTATTAGCTGATAGCTAATAAATTGTTAATGGTGGTGAACTTAATCGTAGTCCTACCGGGTCTCTGTATCCCCTGTCTACACTATTTTGCACCTTTTTCATTTTCTAATTATTAATTACAAAATTAATGACTGTGACCAGTTGTTCTATATAACGTGCTAAATCAGCAACTTGTCCTGGACTATACTCTAATCTAATATGCATGCTGTAAAGAAACCAACATCTGAATTACAATCTAGACTAAGGTAGACCTTTAGGATGCGGAATCCAAAATGTATGCAAATTATAAAAATTGGACACTATCTAACACTCCAAACCTACATGTGAGGGCTTTATTCTTGCAGTAAGCATGTGACGCCGGGTTCCAATAAAGCAATTTATTGAAAGAGCTCTTAATTTTTGCTGACATTCCAGCCAAATATTAGATGATTGTTATTCCATCAACTCTGCATCTCTGTTCTGCTTGCCAGACTACTGTTCCTGTTGGACCTTGTTTTGTTGTTTGCATGCTGCGCTTTTGGACTGTGTTGCTGGTAGCACATTCTTTGCCCAGGCATGCAGAGCTCTAATAAGGCCCAGCTGTTCCAGCAGGTGCTGGGAATTAAGTAACAAATACGGATTGGTGTGAGTGGGGTGCTTATAAATATCCAAGTTTCTGACTCTTTTAGTTGGAAACACACTTCAGATGGGGATAGGATAAAAAAACAGACCAAAAATATCTTTGAACATTGCAATGTTTAAGTGATATCAAAAATTTTCACCTTATTTGCATCTGTATACTGGGGCCATTAAGTTTATTTATTGACTACAAAGTAAACTCCATTTTTGTCTTTTGGAATATATAGTTTAAAAGTTCAATTGAACCAAACAGAATAGTTGAAGGAAGTTAATGCATAGACTTGATTGAAAAATTATGCACCAGTCATTTGAATGATTGGTGTGCAGTGACTGCCAGGTGCATCCCATACATACAAGTGCAAAAATCCAAACATGAAACATCAGCATATTTGCGGAGATGTGGTTTTACTCACATATTTGAGGATAATGTCTCCTACACTCCTGTCGTCTGACCATTGTGTCAGAAGCGCCTCCAGGTCAGTCTGATTCATTTAACAAAGCAAAACACAAGAGAAATGCATCAACAATGCTACTTCATTAAGCAATGACTAATTTGTAGTATGTTGACATTAATTTATTTTGTTATTCATATTTTATGCTTCACAGTATACAAACTTTTCATTGTTTGTTTGTTTAATCATTATTATTATGAATTAATCTGTACAACATTTCTTATTAGTTGTTAAAATAGGAACAAATTTGTAATTTTTGACACATTTAAGACAAATTTCACTTTGAGCGACATTCTACATTCTGGCCCCTGATCCATGGGTACCACAGATGAGCTTAATGTCAATCTTTCCCTGCTCTATGCACACTTGATTAGCTAAATTAGGTGTGTTTGGCCAATCAATGGTTGGTGCCTCCAACTCTTAAGTCAGCTATTGATTAAGTTGTTGATTGATTAAATTTAGGGGCCGTGCTGTGGTACACGAGGAACAGGCACGACAGCCAGGAAATGCTTCAATAAAGAAAATAAGCACACAATACCTTTATTCTGGTGTGAACATCAAAAATGTCTGGTATGCTGCCAAATATTGTCTTAATTTCCTCTTGGGCTAAGATTGGTCCGCCCACCTGGCCTTCTTTTTCCAAAGGAATCTTAAAAAGCTGTAAATAAATACACATCACACAAACACGACAAAAAAGCAAATTACAAAGCATGTACTAACACGGATAGCACATTGATTGAGCATGAATAAACTTCCAAAATAGAAAATATACATCTGAAAAATCATAGTGCAGAATGTTTCACCGTAACTCCGTTTCATAAAGTCAACATATTTTAGCACTGTTGAAATATGGAACTTACTGAACTCTTTTTAAGTAGTCAAATCTATTCAAATAGTAACTTTGACCAACAGTTTGGTCAACAGTTCAGTAAAGAAATTGGTGTCCCTTTGAGCAAGCATTTGATGCTTAAGCACATTTTCCTTTGTGAATGATTGAAATAACAATGAAAGAGAACACGGGATGAATATGAAATAGATTTTGATGTGGTAATAAACAGCAATACGATGCAGACCTTGCATACATTGATTACTGAATGGCTGAATTATAGGATAGGGTTCTGGTACTGTATGTTTCCCAGTGGTAAATGCCAGGCTAGTCCAGCGAGAGAAGCATACAGTTAATTAAACTTTAAGAACACATTATGAGAGAAGCTGTTCTCATAGGACTTCATACAAGATTCAGACCCCATTTACATCTTGCATAATAGGAGATCTTTACACCCAGCTCCTTTATATTAATCATGGTATCCAATGTCAGGACTTGCATGTAGGGTTCATATTAAAAACATTCTGAATTCTGCCTGCATTGTGAATGGATCTGACGAGGTGAGCTACTGGTAAGATAGCAACAAACGACTTCTTTGCATTGGTTAGTCCTTTCCTTTAATCAATTAGTTGTTTTGTTAATTTCATTGAGCACCATTGTGACCATTTTTTAATGCACCATATTCAAAAAGGAGGCTGACAGCAGGTTTTGTACCAACCAAATGACTCCACTTAAAATATATGGGTTCATTTCTTATATATTTGGTGTGCTCCGTATGTATGACCACAAAGCTATGGGAGCATGCAACAGATATTCATTCAAATACAAGGAACTGATTGATCATTACTTTGGGAGAGAACGCTGCTTTTATGTTGATAGATCACTGCAAAGACAGGACTATATGGTATTAAATTAAAAAATTCACAGTCCAATGTAACCATGTGTTACTTGGAAGCATTTGACCAAGTTTATTACACATTGATTTTTATGATCAATTCAAAGCGGCAATCTTGTCCAAAGCCAATGACATAAGATCTCCCAGATTTATAACTTGCTGAAGTTTACAATGATTGACTTGTTTTGTTGATCTGTCCAGACAGCCTGTATACTCTGCTGTCTTACTCAGGTCTGTGGAGCAACTGACTATTGGCACTGCACCACCACCAGCTGTGGCAATGTACATCAGTCTCCCCACAAAAAAGAGGCACTGCGGTGACGGAAGATATCCCTTGCTGTGACTTGCGGTGGATTTTGTAGCACTTTCTGGTGCTTCAGTTGAGCACTTTGAAATGAAGAGAATAAATTATTAAGGTTATTAAGGTCACTGTCAGATAAATTTATCCTAATTTGTTTTTTTATGTAAAACATTTTTTTGATGCAGAAAATAAAGATTGTGTCTTGTGATGTCTCAAATGTTTTTTCCAAGTACCACAGCACGCATGATGACAGAGCCAATAACTGATTAAATTCAATGTCAACAGTTATAATCTTTAGCTTTAACAACTTTATCAATTAGTTGTTGAAGCCCTATTTGCTAGGGGATTTGCACTTGACCCTCATTCATTTTGTCCATGTTCCAGATGCACATCTTACATTGACCATGTGTTTTTGTAATCTGATATCATACCTGGATAGAGACCACATTTGAATCAAAAGGTATAATTGACGCCATAGCACCAGATGAAAATAGAGGGAGATGACAGGAACCAGAGAAGGATTATACGGAGAAGAGCAAGGTTTTGGAAAAGGCGGGGAGGGAGAATGAAATGGTCAGATGGGTCATTTTCTACCTCAATGGGCAGTTGTATGACTCTCTGCTGTGACACACCGATAAAACAGGCCAACTGAGAGTACCCCAGCACATCCTTAACCATTGTGGCCTGAAACTGTTGCCAGGGGTAACCAACTGGCCATACTGTGAGTGAGTATTAATGTGTAATGTGCACAATGCATGGACTCACACCTACACCTACCTGTATTATTGTGCTTAAAATGTCCACATAGTTGCTCTCAGTCTGATAGAGCTCCTTGGATACCTGCCATCTGGCTGACTGCTTGGACACGATCGGAGTGGAACTCTTTGATGGTTTGGAGCTCTCTGGAGGAGGAAGACACACAGAGGTATACAGCTAATGATACCTCAAAGCACAGAAAGACAATTCAAAAATGTTAAGGATTTCACCAGATTTAGCTGCAAGGGAAATAATAAATTTCCAAAGTATAATAAAAAAAAGTCCTTCCCACAAAGTGGAAAACTTTCACCTTCAAAACTTTTTAAGGAAACTAAAAGAAAAGAAAATACTAGTACTACTACTGCAACTAACAATAATAATAAAATTAAATAAAATACTAATCAGAGCAAAATTCAAGAAATAAAATGTGGGACCTGTTTTGGTCTAAAATTGTAATTACTGTTGGTTGTTTTCTTAACAAGCATGTCAAATATGTTCCTGCCTGGTGTTTAGAATTGAATCCATTTTGTTCCAAGAATCAAAACAGTGGCTATAAAAAATGCTACTCTGTGATAAATGGAAAAAACATTTTTTATTTTAAATTGACAAAGGATATAGAAAAACATCTAAGGAGCCTAAGACCTCACCTTAAGCTTTTCACATATACTCATTTAAAGCACTTTGAAACCTCACACAGTATGTGCCACATAATGGCCTCAGATTGTCAAAATTAAGTTCAACTACACTGTCTTAGCTCTGACGTGTAACAGTAACAGTAGTGTCATAGATTTAGTGAGCAACTTGGACATATTTACCATTAGAAACTACAATAAAATTGCAAATCTAACAACACCCACAAATACCTGAGTGAAAAGGGCTTTTAGGTGAGCTGCGATTTTCCACTTTTGTATCATTCTGCACTTACCTGCCAAAGCCTTGCTTGTCTCTGGGGTATTTGAGATATCCAGCAGAGATCCAATAGACAGCGAATGCTCTGCTGAAGGCCTTTTGCGTGGGGGAAAGGGCGAAATCTCTGTCTCCTTGGTGAGCTGAGCCAGCGTGTCCCTCAGGCGCCGCCGTTTCCGATTACTGCTTGGTGTGTTGAGGGAGAGGAGTGACACGGCCTTCTTCATAGCTGGGCTGTCATTCTGTGGTATGGTATGACAAAAACATATAAATATGCACATTTTGAGAACTCTGAAAACCATGTTTTTGTTATTAGTTCTGGGAATATAAATAAATGATGATAATGTTTTCCAGATTTCCTACATGAAGATTCAGATGCAATTCCTAAAATGATTGTATTGTGTAGATGTATCTAAATTAAGTTGATATACAAACCTCGCTCACCCTCTCGTAGACGTACATGGACTCTCCAGCCCGGGCATCCATTTGAATGCTTCCCCAGAACCACTGCAGAGACGAAGAAAAATGTTTTTACTGAGCCTGGGAATTTTTTTTTACTGTAATGACAAATGTAGTTTTCTTTGCTACCAAGAGAAGGAGTAACCTCTCCCCTTCATTAAATGGAAAAATTAATGCTCTTAAATTAAAATATTACCTAAACATCTTTTCTTATTCCAATCAATCACTTTGTTTTTACCAAAACATTTTTTTTTCAATTCAATGGACAAGGTAAGTGGTCTTTTATTTAGGGTGAGAAATCTCAAAGAGTTCACAAACCTTTATTACAGAGATACACACTTAACAGTGGACCTTCACTGCCCAACTTTCAGTTTTATTATTCCGCTGTACGCATCCATTTACTGGGTAGGATCCATGTGTAATGTGGAATTATGGCCTTGCAGGGCTGCCTCTATCTCTTATTTACTCTATTCTTCTCTACATATAAAACTCTCCATTCACTGATTATCCGATAGTACTTAACACACTTCTGGTATCAGATTAGACATCATTTTAAATTGTAGCTGCATCATCTCTGGGTTATTTACACAATAATCACTTATTTTCTCAAACAGTTTTGGATTTTACATTTAATTTATGGTAGGAGTGGGGCTATAAAATTTTCCAAATTTGTATGTAGATGGTGTCTTCAACAGTTTTCCAACCTGTCCTCCACTTAAAGCCTTCTTGCAACTCATCCGTTTCATTACCTTCAAACTTGTCTTTTTTTTGAAGCGTTTCCCTAATTTCCCCTCTTTACCTCTTAAGCAACCTTGGGAAAGCTTGGTTTCATTTAATCCACAAACGAGAGGAATGATTTTGTAGAAAAATAACTTTATCATATCATTAGGCAGTCAGTCAATCATCAAAATTGAGAATGCATCAGAAAGAGTTCCGAATTGGGAATATGAGTAAGTGAAGATGTTGGAAGAAAGCTACAGATAGGATACGGTCTACTGCCTCTATGCTCGTCTTGGACTTTCAATTCAAAGGCGAGACTTTCTGAAAAATATTCTGAAATAGAAGACATATGCAATACAATCATACAATAATAAGTGTGTGAATGGGCATTAAAGCTTGGAGTTTTTAGCTATTCTAATGAAATACCGATACACCAGCCAGGTCAATTAATTAGTACTTGTGTCTGCTGATATTTACGAATATTAGAATAGATAAATTTGACAGCAGCTCTTTGCGGAAAACACAGACTTGTTGTCTCACTCAGGAATTTCAATGTCTTCGAAAAATCCTGTTCACTGAAAGCCTACCTCCTGCTTGACCACATAGAGTTTTTTAGAGGGAGAAAACGGCAGCTCCTTTACTGAGTTTTCTTCCACTACCATGTGGGTACATCGCTCATCTTCCACCGTAAGATAAGTACCACCTGAGACACAACAACCACAGGGATGATTTCAGTATATACATGCAGACAGACAGAGATTTACATATAAATGTAGATACACATGAACACAAAAATGATCAACTGCAACTGGGACTGTAAACAATAAAAAAGGATTAAAAACCATTGCATGACAAGGCATGGTTAGCTGAACAAGTTACTACAGAGAGCTAATAGCAGCTTAAGCACTAACAAGGACTGATTGACATATGAATGGAAACATGAGGCACCAAAAATAACTGACACAGAGCTATGAGGTTCCACTGTACAAAAGCAGCACTGACCATGTTTCAGTGTCCTCTCCTCCATGTTTGCCTTCTCTTCTTCTGAGAAACCCAAAAAACTGAGAACACAGTCCTGGAAAGGAGAGACTTTGAACTCTGTGCGGAACTCCTCATCACCCGCATGGAATGACCTTGACAGTAACAGGGAAAAAAGAGCGACCCGGTAAACTGCAGAGCTAGAGCTACATTTGAATTAAAGAACTTTCAACTGGATATCTGGAGTGTTATAACAGCAAAATTTCCAAAAAATGTCCTCAGAAGCTACCAGTTCAGTTTCTTTCAATGAGAAAGATCTTACACACAAATGCAGTTGCCAAAGGTCATGTGGCAATACAGTGCATGTCCCAACCAAAGGTCAAGAACATTATTATTTGTTTTTCATATAGAAAATACATTAGAATCAAAAGAAAATAAGTTACATGTCACAGCATCCATTTCAAAAGTATTCATTACAGAAATAAAGAATCAATTTAATACTGTTGTAACAAAACAAGAAATTGAGCAGGTAAAGGAAAGATGCAATCTGAGTATTGGAGTAATGACATCTGAGATGGGAATAGATCTCAGAAGGCAGGTCAATAAATTTAAAACTCATCCCTCAACCTTGCTCTGTGCCCATTCTAATCCATATTAAAATAATAATTTTGCATGGGCTGTTACAGTCCACCTTCCAGAAGAAGTCATCCATTTACGGTAAATAGAAACTCCTGATTCAAAATAACTATGAATGCACGGAGGTGGGAAGAAAAGGCCACTTTACACTTAAAACATGTGGGTTTGTCTCATTAATGTGTGCTCAGCTGCAGGCGTTGCAGTCAAACCTAAACACTTGTGACAGAAGTCAGATAACAACTTCTCTTGACAGAAGAGAACATGACTAAAAACCAGGACTACACTACACAAGGATAAACACCAGAAAACTGCGAGCAAAAGAACATAAAATGAACGATTTGCAATAGTACAGAAGTCTGACACTAATGCTGCATTCCTGGTTGGCTAATCTAAAGGGATCCTGTCAAGGCTCACAATGAAAAAAGCTAAAAAAGGCCCTGCAACCACTGAAAGAGATTGGACGAGGCTGAGATAATCCCCATGATATGTACTTGTGCAAATGTGCTGTTTTTATTGCTGTTTTTATTGCAGTTTGCTGCTTTTAATGCTCATTTCAATTCTATATTAAGTGACTTGATTTACTTTGTTGCGGCTGCTCTGCTATAAGAAAAAAAGGAAAATCGTGTGATGTGAAATGGTCCTTTATTCCAGGAAAAGCTGCACCGAGGAGAATGGAAAACAATGGACTGTACTGGTAATCCTTGATTCATCTGAGCCCTCTTAATTCTTACATTATATTCTTTTGTGTAATTTCACAACTGTGTGGGTTAACACCACACAAACAACCTGAATTAATACGATCATTTGCACAAATAAAAACTAAACTAATAGATGTGCAGGTATACTGAGACATTAACAACAAAATACCAAACCAAAACAGTATAATCCTAGTTTACATATTGGTTTACTCAAGCATATCCTTTCACTGCGGTCCGTATTATTGACGTTTTAGTGTTTGGTGGCCATCTTCTATTTCACGATATCCACTTCTTCTAAGATCATGAGTATCAAAGAATATCAGACAATAACTGTGTAAATGTAGCTAATGTTAGTGCGAGATGTTAATGTGGCTGGTGAACGCATGAAATGAAAGCATACAATGATTAAAAAGAGGAAAAAAACTACTAATTCAGTCAGAAAAATCTTCAACTTACACTTCATCTTTCCTCTCCCAGGCCTTATGAATCCAAGACGGCGTGAGGATGGGCGTCCCCATGCATACGGCCAGCTTAGTGTTGAGGGAAAAGACAATGAAAAAGATAAAAAATTACACCAACCCAAAAATGCATATTTACAAAGGAGAAGAGAACAATATTCAAGTTTATCCCAAAATAATTTGATAGCTAAGACTTTGAAATAATGCCACTGTCCTTTCTGCTTTGTGTCTCAGAATCGAGCACCGTATGATGTAACCAGAATGTAAAAAGAGCCCCCTCTTTGAAATAAAGCTTTCACATGGAAAACAGCTTCCGTGGGCTGTCATTAATCCAACAAGTTTTAATCATCTGTTGTCTTGCTCTGATGGAGTAATGTGCTCCCTTCACTAAATTCAGGAGGAAAGGGGAGGCAGTGTAGTCAAGAAAAGAGAAGGAAACAACGGGGAATGAGCAAAAACTAAGATAAAAAGAGAAATCACTGGCAGAGATGATTGAAAGAAGTACAGCATCAATCATCTGTTCAGCCATGCAGAGAGAAGCCAAAGGAATGATGAGGGTCAATCTATTTACCCACCCATTCATCAATCTCTATCTTTCCCAAGAGAAAAGGCCACATATTGAATTTAGTTCAAAAAGTCTCCTGCTGGGAATTAAATTACCACTTTCTGACATCACACTGATACACACGGATAGGTTAGCACCTGGACTATCGCAGACCTTTGCAATGTGCGATGTCGATGCACATTACACATCGCCCAGGCCGTGTATGGATTTTGTTATAGGGGAAAAGCATAAACAACTCTAGGCATGTACACACCCTGTATTTCTCTCCGTGGGTTGAGTAGGCGATAAGGTGAGTAACCTTGGTGCTGAAGTCTTTTCGGATGGTCCCACCCATGTGATGAACCAGGTTCACCAAGTGTTTCTACACGGACAACAACATATCAGTTCAGCAACATTGGGAAAATATATGGTATCAATGGAAAGTTAACTCCTATGGGTATATTCTGTCATTGGCTCTGCAACTGGTTTTACATTCTTCTATCCAAAAACATAGCATAGATCTTACCAAACAATTAATTTCATATATATATATATACACACACACGACAGTAAATGACATGCATATTATTTGATTCAAATCATCATGCAGACAATGGCGCATCATCATCGCTTACAAGCAGCAGACCTCCAGACAAATACAAGCTTTGTTCTTACTGTGTGAATATGTTGACAATAATATCAGTATTCTGAAATTTCTGAAAAATTAAGCATTCGGTTTACATTATGATAAATGATTATTAAAAGTCATTGCAACTGGATCAATGACTTTCCCAAACAATCATTCTGCTGCTTGGAGACAACAAAACAAGTTCCATCGGTAACCTCACAAGAAGTATTAGTGCATTTATTGCACTTAAATTGCACAAAACCTCAAAGAGAACTGACCATTTCCTCTTTGTTCCTGAAGCCAGTGAAGCAGAGTGACAGGTTGAGCATGGTGGTCGAATAGAGAGGACGGCATGAAAAAGGTAGAGGCTGTGGAAGAAAAACAAGAAATGGTGTTAAAATGTGATATGTGGGGGTAAAATTCCACAGACCAGAGCTGAAACCAAGGCACTGCCATTGAAGATTACATTAAGTGTAGCGTTTGTTTATGGGGTAGAAGATCAGTTAATGCCTTTATCTCGTCTTTGCACTCATTCATTCATGGCCAACACTAAATTGATGGACTTGACATTGAGAATCTGAGGCATAACTTCTGAGGTAAAAAGGTAAAGTAAAGGGAAAAAAAAGGAATAATTGTGACCTTGTGGCCGAGTGTTAGGTACATGAACATCATCATTTATATAGTTTACTCTTCAAGGGCCTGATTCAGTGTTGAGCCACACACGCATAAATCAAATTTAATACCAAACTCTTATACCTCCATTTTCAGACTTCAGAATTATCTGATGATTATAACGCGGCTCAGGAGAGTTACACATGTGGGGCGGAGGGATGTCTGGAGCCAGCTATGATTTAGACTTTGAACTTCAGTGCTTTTGTTTTGATAGTAACTTCTACATTATTGTCTGATATATGCAAGAAAACTTTTCGTACTGCTTGACAATCCCATTTGATCAAGCAAAATCACCCAACAGTGTCTTTAGTTATATTTTTACTTGATCTACTTTATACCATATATTCACAGTTTGCTATGCTAAAGTAACAGGTTTAATACATAGCAGTGAGATTGAGATTGTAGAAGAATAAAAATTAGATGCGATTGCTTTTAACCATCTTGTGGGTTGAAAAGGTAATGTAACTCTAAAAACTTCAAATTCCAATAATAAATATATCGTAAATAAAAAAACTCACCTCCCCCTTAGCAGCACAGTGCAACAGAACAGGAGGCCCAACAATCCGATTGTCCCGTTTGTACAGGTACTTGTATTCACAAACATCAAAGTCCGTGAGCACAAACACTGTCTCAAATTCTGTGTTCTCTCCATCACCAAACTCCTGCACATTGTCTGTCATTATGCATGGAGTGTTGATATCCTGAGGATAGACAATGAGGAAGAAAAATTCATAAAGGGAGAAACAAAGGATGGGTAGTGTAAGCCAAACATTCTGAAGAGCATACGCAGAGCCGCAAGTTAAATTAGGGGTGTTTGTTAGTGAGACAGGGGTTTGTTAAAAAAATGTTTTGATTGAGTTTATATTGTTTTGTCTTATTTAACATTAGGTAATGAAGCAAATCATTTTGCATATTTCCCAGCCCTGTTACTGACATTGTATTGTGTCACCTTTGGTTATTGTTTCAACCACTAACTTACCCTTGTGTAAAAAACAATTAAACATTTTTTTTAATCACTCTCAAAACATTTATTAAAAAACAATTTTTGCTTTTTCAGCACTCTCGCAGTGTTAACTAGAATAATAAAAAGTGTTTTAGTACACATTCAGGTGTACACACAGTGCCCCCAATCATGTTCACTCAGCCATACAGCACAAAAATTGCTCAGTGCTGCATGAAACAGTCGGGTCGGTCCTCTGAGATGAGAAAAAGTATTAGAGTTGTTTGAATCAATGACTTCTATAACGGAGCAGAAATTAAATCCCTTCGTACGGGCAGAGCCAACTGAACCGGTGGGGTGAAATTATCCGTGCTACCTGTAAACCTGCCCATAAAACAAATTACCTGCATAAAATTAGTTCCACTGGGTGACACAGGACACAGGCAAAAGAGATGTAGAGGTATCAAAGCAGTGACACATACACACACAGGCAGAATCATATGTCATCACACTGTTAGAGAAGATCCACATCATTATAGACACCCATATGTTAATTGGAGGTGGCACTCAAAAATCAAAGCTTCCAGGGCACAATTACACACCGCCATTGATCATAATCCGTGTGAAATCTACACCGTGCCAACAGAGTTCCACAGTATGCATGAATTGTATCCTTGATAAGTAAAGCAGATAATTGGCACTTATCAAATGGCATGGAGTTGACAGACTTCAATGTTACTGCTCAGCACAGACATTTGCATTGACATTTGAGTGCAAATCTCCCTTGGTGAGAAATCAGCAAAACAAGTGTTAAATTATGTAGAATTACACATTCCCTTCACCAATCAATTCATCATCAGTGGTTTGGACATGCACAGTGAGACGGTGGGAATTGACTCATGCAGACGTTTTCCAATTTCCCATCAGAATAGCAAACACTATACTGTACCATATTGACTATAGATTTTATCATCATTTTCTCTTCGGTACCCAGGTCGCCTCCTCTTAGCTTTAACACTGGTACCTCCATTACTCTGACAGCCTGTAAAAAGCAACCAATAGGAACTATACATCACACACTGCAAACAAATGATTTTCTTTGTTGTGGGGTGACAAATAGGAGTACATAGTGTTGGTAGAGAATGACAAATAAAAGAGAGAAAGAGGAATCAGAATGAATGTCCACATGACGACATAAAAACTGATATGTTTTGCACTTTGCCCTTGAATATTTTCTACATATTTTAAATGCATTTCATCGAAAGGCTACCAAATTATATGAAACTCTGAATTTGTTTAATCCTATTTTTATGATTCTGTGATTTCACCTGCCCGTTATGCATCGAGGCCCAAATGATATAGCCCTAGATGTGGCTTGAAGAAACTGATAATCATGGAGGTTAGAGGACTTCTGATGGTTCAGGAGACCTGCAAGGAAGTCGCTAACAGCACTACGCCTGCAAACACTCTTCACACAGAGCATCCCAAAGACACAAGGCTGTGCTGCTCAATGAAGCATGTACACAAATGCACCAGAGGTTCTGTTTCAGCTCCAGGTACACTTTTACTTTGTTAAATGTAAGAGCAAAAGGGGAACGGCAATAAATGACAGCAATTGTGAATCCCATCTTTACAAAGCTGCATTTAGCCCCTGGATAATGGCTGAGCTGACTTGTAAGACACAGAGATGACAGGGTAATTGATACAAGGTTAGACTGACTAACCTGTGCCACTATGACTCAAGCTCATCCATAGGCGTCCCTTACATAAATAAGACCACCTGTCACGTGGATCAGATGCTACATATTTATGGCCGTGATTTGCTTCGTCTGGTGTATTTTGTAAAATGGACATGTCAACTCAGCGACTGAAGATGCTAATGCACTTTGTGAGCTCAGACCGATCAGAAATACATGTGTATGTGTATGTGTATGTTGACATACACACAAAACCTGGGTAAATCAGGACCCTGGTTAGCGTAACGTCCCTCTATACATGCAGTTGGTTGGTAGCCTGATTCCCTCGAGTACAAGGTCCTGCTGTCATTATACAGCATGACATGGAGATTGCCATCATCATCATCAGGCACATGTGAACTGAGGAAGTAAAGGAAGCAGCGAACAAATATGTGTCCCTATTCTTGTAAATGATCAAGTTCCTGATGTGCTCAGCAATGTTGCATTGACACCTCACTATTTGATCAACTATTCTAATATGAGAACTATAATTCTCATTGCTGTTTTTGTCATTCTAGATACATTTGAACTTTGTACTTCATTTAATTTGATAAAATTGTGACAATATGCCCACTCGCTGTGTTTAAAACTCAATGTTTCTTCTCAGTGATCATAATAAATAATAAACAGCTTGTTAGTAGTGTAATAAATACTATCAATTCATCACGCTGTCTAAATAATCTTCTGAGGTCATGAAGATGTTATGAAACCTCTTTGACTAAAGAGAGCTGTGTGGTGAGGAGCTGATCTCTGATGTGTTGATAGGCCACGGCACTGGCAGGAGTCAGCCATCTCTACACTTCAAAGCTCCGAGTTGTGAAGGCTCTGGTTGTTGCCAAATATCTAAGACCTAGCAATTTATGCTGACATCACCTACACGGACAGAGGATTTTCGTGTCTACACTGTACGCACGATTGGGCGAAGTGTTTCTGAGTAAACACACATTTACACGAGCCCCTACAATAAAATAAGAAAAATAAACCAGTAAATTCCAAGATTTCTGTAATGAGGAAAGGACAAGACAATCAGAATCCAGTCATGAAAATTAACATCAGTATTAAAACAGGGAAAGTCACAGAATTTGGAATTTCGGATGATATGCATAAAAAATATAAACATATTTTAATTAATGTAAACGTCTGTTGTCTGGTGGTTTAATTGTGTCTCAAATTCGAAACAAGGAAACACTACATACTGTAAGTTTGCGCACTCAATACATGAAAAACAAAAGCTTTCAAAGAGACGTAACTTAGCATTCCTGAGCTTTATTTACATGTTGTTTTGATACCAATATTTGAGCTGGACACTTTTTAACTTTTACTATGATGGGATTAATAGAAACTTTCATTTCTTTTGGATTTATTTATCACTTTGGATTCTATTTATCATGTTGAAGATGCCAGTTTAACCCACAGTTTGAGTTTGGCATTTTAATATGTCAACCTTTGTTGACACCATGTTTTGTGCTGCATTTTGCATAGAGTTGTCAAAATAAAATGAACTTGAATCAAATGGTCAATTTGATTTTTTTGGGAGGAAAATTAATTGTTTGAATCAGTCGACTAATCGGTAAAACAGTAGCTAGATTAATCAATGCAAAAATTGTTGAGAGTGGCAGCTCAACGGGTCAATAAATAATAATCGTAAATTGAGAACGCAGCCTCAGTCAATCGTTGCCTCTCCTGAACATGAAAATGGTCCTACACAATAGCCAACAGAAGAAAATTTCTGATGAAACAACTTCCATCCAACAAAATTGTCATGTTCTAAAGGCGACTGTTTCCTCAAGCATGATTATCAAAATACTTGATAAATATTATGTACATAATATGTGCATTTTGAATACACAACATTCTATTTGATCAGAAAAGATGAATTACTTTTACATAAACGTGTCTTTATAGATTACTATAGATGCTTTTGACATATGTGTCTACTTCTTTTCAAAGGGAGCTCTGGGCTCCTTTTACGATAACTAACGGGACCACATTAGAGACTGATTATGTATCTAATTGTGTAAAAGCAGGTGTCCTACAATGCAATGTTGTTATTGTGTTTAATTGTTGTGACTACATTTTTTTTTTCATTTATACACGAGGGGCACTAAATCTGATATAAAAATGACGTCTGGGGAAAGTTAAAAAAGAAAAAAGGAATCTGGGAAAAATGAAAACAGAATTTGGAAAAGAAATAAAGATTTTATAGGAGCATGGGAATGCTTCTCCTCACACAACAGCAATTTCAAAACTCTACACAGACATAAAGCCAGATTGTAAGTATTTATGATATAAAATTAAAATTAATGAAAGGCATTAAGAGACTGCTGTTTTTCCTACCACAGGGTCTACAGAATCTTAGTTAAAGAGCATTCGTTTTGCCACCTGTAATAAAACTACATAGAAGGCAAGTTCATTTAATGTGAATACAACAGCTTGAATTTTAAACTGTTTAAACCTAGAATAATGAATAAAATTAAAACAATGGAGTATTACAATGCCTCCTTTGCCGTGTTTAGGTCCTCTAAGCATTCCCTACAGTGACGGGCAATGATGTGCGCGTATAAAAAGCACAGTCAAAAGCACATTTTCCTCACCAGATTTGTTACACTTGTATATACTTGTAGTCAAATGAAACCAACTAAAGCTGTAACAACCTGAAAGTAAATTTCTCTTTTTTTTATTTTATTTGTTTAAAAGGCTATTAATTTGTCTGAATAGGGTGTTTATGTCGTGTCTTAAGTTACGTACCCTATTGGGATTATTTGCAGTTATCACTGCGAAAAGTTTTTTTTCTTCTGCTCTTAGGTTTTCTAGAATAATTTATCTAATAAGCCCACTGAAACCTGCTTCCATCTCATGCAGAGTTGGTTCTCCCACGTCAAAATTACTTGCCTACGACCATTTACATTTTTTAATGTCTTCAATCTGCAAAAACATAAATTACTGCCTGCCTAGCAACCAGTAGCACATTACATTAGGGCTGCAAATAGCAATTATTTTGACAATTGACTAATCTAGGAATAATTGGAATGATTAATCATCAGAGATTTCGCATACATTCAAGCATTTCAGACTAAATTTTAAAGCAGTGTCATAGTGTTTTCTGCTTAATTTGATCAATGCATGCGACAATATTTACTAACAATTTGCAGATGATTGCAGGCCCAAACAAGGTAAATGGAACATCTCCAATTACTGAGGTTTTGTGCCAGCTAAATTACAGATATGCATCTCAGTACATTAAAGGCTGATGTGTAAACAGATGAGAAAAAGATGATGCGAAATGCTACCAAGAGTAAGCCTAGCCTCTGCTTTTTCTTGTATAGAACAATAAAAAGAATATTGTCGCTGTTGCTTCTTTCCTTGTCCACTTTCTGTCTGCAACTTTTTCTTTCTTTGGTGCATAATGAAAACAAAAATACGTGTAATTTTGAAAAGGACTAAGTGTGCATGCTTTATTTTTTGAAAATTGCTTCATGGTTATTCCACTAACTCATGCCACATTTTTGTAACGCACCAGTGTGAAACAGATTTTAGACAGATCTGTTGAGAAATAATTTGTTTAGACCAGTCACCTTGGATGAGAACAGTGTCCACAAATTCGGTTCTTTGGTGTGCCAAGGAAATAATCGCTTTCAAAAGATGTAATTTAAAAGCATCTGTGCCACTCTTCGAAATTGGGTTTCCATGTTCTGCTTTTCGGAGCAGTGGGGATCAGAACATGGAGGGTGGCCATGTTAATGGGAAGAAAGAGCTCAGAGGACGTTCTGTGCTTAAGTAGACATACCTGCAGTGCTTTGACCAGCGCTCCATTTCTGCCTGCGTCCCCAACCAAAACAACCCTGGTCTCCACTTTTGGAATCATATCTGCAGCAGAAAGGGAGAGATAAAATAAGACAGCCACAAGGAGGTGATACATTCTTACAGGGAGAAACCAACATCATAAACCTTTGTATGTTTTTTTTTACATTATCAAATATTACCTCCTCCAGCTCTAAATGACACACACAATACTCGAAAATGACAAAAAAAAAACAACAGAATTTTGTAAATGTATTACTAGTAAGCTCTGTCAGGTTCAATGAGCACCGCTGGTGAACAGTTATGTGCAAGTGTCTCCGGAGATGCTCAATCGGGTGAAGTCTAGGCTCTGCATGGGCCCCTCATTCACAGTCAGATCTCATTTGCTGCTTTGGGTTATTGTCCCTTTGGAAAAAGAACTTTCACCCAGACTGACATCCGGAGCACTCTGGAGCAGGTTTTTAAATCAAAGATCGCTCTGCACTTTGCTCCCTTTATCTTTCCCTAGATCCTGATTAGTCTCCGAATCCTGATCACTGAAAAACATTCTCACGCATGATGCCGCCACCACCGTGCTTCACCAAAGGGTTGGTGATGAACGGTGCCTGGTGTCCCCCAGATGTGAGGCTCAGCATACAGACCAAAGAGCTCAATCTCAACTTCTTCACACCTGAGAATCCAATGGGAGGTTCCTTTTCCCCAGTGAGGATCTCTGTCAGAGTGTGACCACTTGGCTCTTGCTCACCTTCCTTTTAAAAGGCTTTTCTCCCCCAATTGGTCCGTTTGACTGGGCAGGTATCTCTAGGATGAATCTTCCAAACGTCTTTCTTTTAAGAATAATGGAGGCCACAGGTCTATAGACGATTCCCTCAACCTCATGGTTGTTACATGCACTGTTTCCTGAGAGACCTTATTTCAACAGGCATGTTTCTTTCCAAATTGTGTCCAGTCAATTGAATTTTCCATAAGAAGACACCAACCAAGGTGCAGAAAAGTCTCCAGAACAATAAGAGGAAACAGGATTCATCTGGGTTGAAATTGAACTGTCAGAACACAGGGTCTGAATTTTTAATAATGAAGTACAATATTCAAAAATTCTGTGTTTGCCTTGTCATTATGGCATATTGTGTGTAGATTTATGACACAAAAATGGATTTAAACAATTTTAAGCTTATGATAACAATGTGGAAAAAGTGAAGGGATCTGTAAAGTTTCCAAAAGCACTGAAAATATGTGGAAGTGGTAAGAGTTGGACTCGAATACTGAATTATTTAGGAGAGCTGGAGAGGCCTCAGTCAGTACGGAGTCAGTTAGGAGTGAGATCACGGGATTGCATGCACAAACTCAGAGACCCACCCACTTTAATGGTTGTTTTGGCATTACAAGATGACAAGGACTAAAGAAATACAGGCTTCACTGTCAATGGACGTTTTCATCAGTGATCTTAATAGAAACTATAACCTTGCGTATTTTATCACACAAGTCTCCAAGGGCCTTTTGAGAGGGATTGATCTCTATAGCTGATTCAGTCACTGAGGGCGTGCATTTTGAATCAATGCCAGTATAGAAGAGAATTCACTTATGTCAGTCTGTGTTCAAAAACTGGAAAAACATTACTGAAAGTTCTCTTATGCTTGTTTACACAGAGCTCATATGCTCTACTCCTTACTAGGAATTGCTTAATTCGAGTCAAAGTTTAGTACCACCCTTATGAGCATTTCTGAAAAACTTCGTACATACCATCCTTTGCATTCCCCTTTGCTTTCTGCAATTCTAGTATGAGAGCTTGTGTAAGTTTCTTTTCTGCCTGATTAAATTGTCTACCATTGTTTTAATACAAAAGGGCAGCAGAAATATAACATAATGCTAAAATAGGGCTTGGTGGGAACAGAGAGGTTACAGATCAATGCCACCATGATGGTTATCTTCATATGAACCACAAAAAATAAGTATACCAATTAAATAGAGGGAATAAGAGGTTTGGAGGAAGGGAGCAAGGAAGATTTACAGAATAATGGTGAGAGTATATAAGGTGTAACAGCATTGGAATGAAATGAGAAGTGCTTTTGGCAAATTTTTGCATATCATTCCTATTTGTAACTGAAGGTGACAAATTATGTTATCTGCAGGAAGACTATGTCTGGGAAATTTAAGGAAAAGCACTGCATGGGAAAAATGGGATCCCTGCACACTTACCTTCCCCATCTTCAGATGTCATGCCCAGAAATATATGGTCCTTAGTGGTTTCAGCGATCCTGGAATCATAGACTGAAGAATCCACCAGCAGACTCCGAGCTGTCCCTAAAGTCACTATGCTGCTGTCAGCCATGGCAGGAACTCAAGAGGCACCAAACTGTCCAAACTATCAAAAGTTACAGGGAATGAACAGAGAGACACAGAGGGAGAACAGAGAAAGGCAGAAAGGAGAAAGAACAAGTGAGGGTGACAACTGTCAAAATAAAGGCAGGCGAAAGAACCTGGCATGACCTCAAACAGAAATACTGAGTCTGACGATTCTAATGGAAGGAATGTGTGAAATGTTTTAACTTTGGGCAAGAATGTGCAGAAGTGTACATGGTGTGTGAAAACTTTCAAGCTGTTTGCATATAAAATCGATTGCTGTGCTTCATGAAATTCTTTATCAGTGTTGATATTGTTCATGTAAGGATGATATTTAGGGCACTATTACATTATTTCTGTCAAGAACATACCAAAGAATCTAAACTTTCCCCAGTGAAGTGAAGGATTAAGGGGTGGAGCTACATTTTCTCAAAAGTTGTATTTGTTATACTGTGCTACACTCACCGACTGCCATAACAAGTAGTTATGTTTACCTTTTCGCAAACATAATTTAGTTAAAGACATCAGCTTTACCTGAGCTTAGTTACCTTCATCAGTTCACGTAGTTAATCCAACTAACTGAGCTTTCTGAACTTAAATTGCACACATAACAGGTATCATAACTTAAAACATAAACTTACCCAATGTTTAGTGGGTGGTATTTTCCACAAGAGAGGGTAAAATGTATGTTTTAGGACCTAAACAGGCTTTTCAGCCAGTTACGTTATTCCCCGAAGCACTCCGGCTAACTGCGCTAGCTACCGAGCTAGTAGCCGCAACACTGACGAGACAGTCCTTTTCGGTCCTTTTCCTTGGCACTCTCCAAAAACTTGTCCGGCGGACGGTCAACGAGAATGCCACCTCTCCATTAAAAAGATAAGTCCTGCGTTAGTGCATGATGCACTTTATTGGAGACAGTCACTCTTCTTTACTTCTTCACTTTATTGATAGTCGGTAGGGAGTATATTTCAGCCTCTCAGCCTGCTGGTGAAGTTCAATTCAAAAAGCAGGGCAAACAAGGAGGCCGCGCTCTGATTGGCTGAGACATGTCGAGAACCAGCGGCTTCCGCCCGGCGAGGCTCCTGATTGGTCAGTTTATTCAAATCGAGATACCAACTTCATGAGTAGCCAAAATCCGAGGCATTCAGGTACTGTCGGAAATAAATGCTAAGGAATAGGATATAGAAAATAACACCCATATCATTATATATTGCCAATACATGGCTGAATCCTTAAATTTCTCAACAAAGTAAGAAGAAGAAGAAGAGATACTTTGTTTGTAAATCCTGAAGGCACGTGACCTCCATTTTTCAACAAAGTAAGAAGAAGAAGAGATACGTTGTTTGTAAATCCTAAAGGCGTGTGATCTCCACTAACAGTGCTTGACATCCAAACAAATCTCTTAAATCTTAAACTGGCTCTTTCAAACTCAACGACCATGAAAATGAATTTGTTCGCTATTGTGTTTCTTCAGCATAACGCATGAACAGGTGCAATGTGCATGTTCATGCTTTATTTCAGGTGATCAAAGCGGAAGCAGAATGATTCCAGACGCCGGTCGAACTCCTCATATGATTGCTGAAATGTCTTCAAATTTGAAATTTGAAACTTTTCCTGTAGCCTCTGATATGCATTCTGCAGTTGCAAATATTCAAGTTGAGTGAACTTACGACCCCTGATCATGCTGTGGTTAACTGTGAGTCATTGTGTATTTTTCCACCAGCCTATGCAGGGGTTGTTTGTGCATTACAAAAGTTGATACTCTCCAAAACAAACACCCAGGCATACCCGATTCTCTTTACGGCAAACTTGCTTTTTTCTCAAACTCTGTTTTCTTTACAAGACTCTGTGTACTGTGCACTCCATGAGGTGAGATGAAACACGTTTATAGCCTCACTTATGATTGTGCGGTGTGCAAAAACACACAGAAGACTCAGTTAATCAAAACAAACCTCCCCTCTTTTTTCTGTGTTTTAACCATTTGTATAATTGATCACATTAACATTGCAAAGGCTCAGACTACACACACACACACACACACCCTCTCTGACAGCATACTGTGATTTACTGCTTATTTAACTTTTCTAACAAGTGACTTATTCTATTGTTGTGTTACAAAAAATGGACACCCTGCTGGCTCACCTGGTAGAGCGCCTGCCACATACCACAGTGGCTCAGGTTTGATTCCAGCCTGTGCCCTTTGCTGCATGCAATCCACTCTCTCAGTCCTGTCCTCCCTGTCAGTCTGTCTGCTGT
>OMNV01029456.1:84477-111699 GCA_900303265.1 Brotula barbata
TTTTATATACTGTATTTATATATATATATATATATATATATATTCATATATATATATATATATATATATATATATATATATATATATATATATACCTGGGTAATAAAACATATTAACATCGTCATGTTCCAACAATTTTTACCAATTGAAAAATTGGGTGGTCTTATATAAAAGGTTCTATGTTCTGTGTTGTTTAACACATCTGCATGTAAATATAAGGACCAAAAATCAGGAACTTTGATCTCTTATCTCATATTCATCTTCTGTTCTAAAATTCACATTCCTTTAGTGCACAGAAAAACAGATGAATTAGCCATACCATTCCAATACTTTTAGAGGGGACTGAATATATATAGATATATACTGTATATACCTGTGTGGGTGTTTGTGTAGTTGGTAAGGTGATCACCTAGTGATCAAAGGGTTGACGGTTCGATCCCTGGCTCCACCATGTGGAAGGTCCCTGAGCAAGATCATAACCCCAAATTGCTCCTGACAAGCCTTGCACGGTTACCTGGGCTTTTGGTGTGTGAATGTGTGTATGAATGGGTGAATGTGAGGCAAACATTGTAAAAGCGTTTGAGTGGTCTACAGACTAGAAAAGCACTGTAGAAATGCAGTCCATTTACCATATATAAATGCATACATATATACGCACACATACATGTATACTGTGTATATATATATATATATACACAGTATATATACTGTGTATATATATATAACTGGATTTCTAAACCAGTTTTAGTGTTGGTGTCATATCAAAGGGATGTGTCACAGGTTGAATGGATTAAAGCAAAATGTAAATTTCTCAAGTGGGCCAAGTATAAGTATAAACATGTGAACTTGTCTTCTGGATAAGACATGGTGAAAAAACCCGTCAAAGGAAGCTGTACACAGGGCTCACGGCTTCATCCACTGTTACAGCTCTTCCTTTTGATATTTCAGAACAGAGCAGAGCATCGTGGTTTCTGCTGAAGTCATTTTTGATCTGATTTGATCTCAACAGATTTTTCTTAGATTTTCTCTTGTACGTCTGCACTCTTTGATTTTCCGTGCAATCTGAGTGTGTACGCTTCCTATACAGGCGAGGAGCAGAGTAGATTTTGAACTACTGGAGATGGGGAAAGCAGTGACAGACAGATTCCTTTCTAAATGTTTATCCTGTTCATGTTTAATTTATGCAACATTCTAACTGCATAATTTCATCAGGTTTGTCAACCCTACTGAATACATACCTATGAACAAATAATCACAACTGATACATTCTTCTTACTCAGGCAGCAACAGGAAGTAAGTTACATTTGAAATGTGAAGTATGCATGTCAGGAACACTGATGATACAAAAAGATGGATGACAACTCAATAATAAATGCAAAAATAATTAAGCAATATGTACATTACCGTGACGGACTGTCCTTTATATACAGGTGATACATTCTATAATATGATTCAAATATCAATTGCAGCAGGACGGCAATACAATAGATTTTCTTTTACAAAGATACAATATGATTTTCATTTAAGATACACCAAATATACAATATCTTTTCAGAGAAATGAAATCCATCCATTTCATAATAATTCAGGTTATAGCGTAAAAATTGAAGAACGCAGGCTGTAGATTACGCAGAGAAAACAGTCGATCTGATTCTCACGTTGTGACGGAGTGTACAATGGAAAGCTTGAAACTTCTTCTCATTGGACGGTGCAGAGGATTCACCCAGAATGCACTGCAAAAATCTGCGGAGGATTTCACACGGTGACAGCCAGCAGTCGTGGAGAAAACGCATCGTTACGTCGAGTTACACAAATATTATACAGTAATAAAGTAACACTGATATATATTTACAATTAACAAACCTCTTCCTCTCCCTGTGTGAATATAAAGGGCCATTATCAGTGCGTGCTGCTGATTCAGGGTTATTTCCGAGGTGCAGCCCAGGTGCTGCTCACTAAAAATATCTCCCTGAAAAATCACCTGCTGTATCTCCACGATTCCTCCCAGCTCCCCGCTCACCCTGAGGGGAATAATTCCCACTTCATTCAGCTGTCTCAGCTTTACCGTGCACGTCAACAGTAATCTGGAAAATACTTAATGACTGAATTGCTCATTAAAAAATGCATATATTATCTGTTGGCAGGCAGTCAATAGGTAAAACGAAAAAGTTCTGCTCAAATGAGATTTTCTGTCCGGTGGGTTCCCCCACCATCCGCCGCGTTTAGTCAAATATGACAAACATGATGTCTGACTGGGCAGAGCTGATCCAAATACTAAAAAGGTGGCCGCTTGATTAAAAAACACATCACTGTCTGTTCCTCTCATCTTAAAAAATCTACAGTACACGCTTGATGGAAGCTAAAGCAAAGGGCGTTCCTGTGGCGAGCCTGAAGAGTGAACGTGATGTTTTATTCACAAAGCTTTGACCTATGTCATGTCTTTCTACATGAAGTTAGTCATTGGGGTAATCCATAAAACACAGATTTGTGTGCCAGATTTGACATGGGTGAACAGCACCATGCAACCATATTCCCTCAGTCACATCCAATGCCTGTTAGGAGCCCCCGTCTTCCTGTTTGCCAAGAATCTACTCACATACGATGCAGGTCCGGTAAGTTATTCATGGGAAATACAGGCACTCAAAAAGAAGACCTGTAGAAAATCTGGATGATGGCGTAGCCCAGTGGGCGTTACCATCATAGCAACAAACTCAACCCCTCGCACCTTAATAATCCCCACCCCGGTAATCCGTTCTCTCACCGTGGTAACCCGCGTTAGAAGGACGTGACGCTCGGTTTGGTTCGTGAGCAATAATCCTGATGGCGCCATTTTGTGCTTCTACTCACCCATCAACCTCTGCACCCTGTGTCTCCCTCTCCGACAACGTGTTGCTAATGCGCTAATTAACGTCAGAGCAGCTTTATCGGTTATCTTACATTTTTGTGGAGCGTATCTCACATGGCACTGCGTAGTTAAAATGACTTGATGAGTTACGGTGAAAGTGTTGTGTCTATCGCTAGCAAATATGAGGTCATTAGCGGCTCATACCTTTCCTGCGTGCACATAGAAGAAAGGCAAAGGTGCAATTTCTAATGGAAGTGTGTGGATATTTCTCAGCCTCTCACAATGCTTAAATTACACGGGAATTCACCGGTATGCGAGTTCATATGATGACGTATGAGCGAATGAGTTATCTTCGGTGACATTTTGGAGACTTTGAAGCGTCTGTGGACTGAAGCAGGGCAGCAGTTGGCAGCAGAGACAGATCTGGTCTCAGAGTTTGGCTTTTTGTGCAGCACAGCAGCGACACAGGGCCCCGCACTACGGCCTGGTTCACACCGAGCACACAGTTTATTACTTTTTTTTCTTTTTCTTTGTCAGAAGTGCTATTTGAGTTTTCGGTCTTCCAGCTCAGTAACTCAGGCATTGCTTTTGTTACTACAGTAGTCCATCCATACCACACGCACCGTGGGCTGTGCGGTTCAGTGTGCAGGTCCGTGCAGTCTTCAGGTCACCAAAGATGACAGCAGGGGGGTGCACTGCGTTGGAGTACGAATTTTGTATGGCTTTCCCACTGCGACATTCAGACACGTGAAGCTTCCAGCTTGTTTCATCAAAAAAGTTTCAGTGAAAAGTCATTTTTAGAAAAAAAACAACAACAACAACCCAGCAGGTCAAATCTGCAGCCCAACATATGGAACCGCAACAGTCTGTGATATTTATAGTCCAGCATAGAGAATTACAGTTGAAAACCTACAGTTGTCAGCCGTGTTAGCGATCCGACATAATAACCTACAGTCTGCCGTGTTTATCTGCTGTCTTGAGATGCATCACCCCAGGTACTGGCTTCATTGTCCTCTGAGTCAGACAGTGCTGCTGTACACATGTCGCTGAAGATATCTGTGAAAGTGCAAAAACAAAACAAAACACTGGAGTCAGTGTCAGTTTGAACAAACAAGGTTGGACTCTACGTATCCATGTTATACAACACAGCAAACAGGCATGAGGGTAAAAGGACAAACTGTGGCATTCAAACACAGCGCTTAAAAAGTGGGATATACGGCCTGGCTGCAGCGTCACCCAAAAATATAACACGCCAAACAATGCAGCTATAATAGGAGTGTAAACCAAGGAGACATAATAGTGAAGCGGTCAACATCTACAACAATATCAGCCAGGCAAGTGCATGAAGAATTATAGGGAAGGCAGATAGGGCCAATCAAAACAAACAGCTAAGGAAGGCACCGCGTAACCAAGTGAAGGTCAACTGTCACTACACGGAGCTCTGTCCTGAAAAGCCCCGAGAAGTAAAGGAAATAAAGGGGAGGGTGTGAGAAAATAGCAGAGTAGGGATGCTTGTTTTGAAGAGGGACAGAACTCCGTAATGACACAAGCGAGGCCATGACAAACACTTCAAGGAGCAGCCTTCAAAGTGGGAGGGAGGCGATGAGAGGAGATGCATCAAGGATGGGAGGAACGCTGAAGTAAGGAGGGAGAGTGAGAGGGAGAGAGAGGGCGTATTTTATGTCAAGAATGTGTCCCTGCTGTGCTGACTGTATTTACACCTGGATGGTGTACAATGTGGGCAACACCACATCCGTCGGCGCTCTGCCAGGTCGGACTGCATTCCAATCCGTCACGAGGCATTCCAAGCCATTCTGCCGCTCATTAACATTCATTTTCCCTTATCTGGATATAGATTGTGTTTGAATGCAGCCGGGGTGAGAGAGGAAGAGAGAGAGACAGAGACAGAATGAGAGAGAGAGAGAGAGAGAGAGAGAGAGAGCACACGCCGTCCGATTGAAAGCTTCCATGTCAATTTGATACATTTGTTTTTATATAATGTTTACGTTTGAGAATAGGTGTGCAAATTTAAATTTGAAATCTAAAATGCTAAAAAATTAAACTAATAACTTTAACTAACTTTAACTTTAACTTAATTTATAAACATTTAGAGATTTATGATCTTAATTTTGGGTTTATTCAAGGGATTTGCCTCCTAATTTCTAAAATTAAGGGTGACCTGGAGCACTCAATTTTAAGGGAAGCTAAATATATATTAATGGACACAAATTGGCCAGAATGAGGAAACAAGATCAGTGTTATGATTTCGTAACGCTACATGCATAAAGCCTGGCCTCCTGTGTAATCTGTCTACAGCAGGGAACGATGCTCCGTTAATGCATCTGCACAGGGCGAAGTGTTTCCATGGACAACCGCTCCTCCCTGCTCCGAGGCAGCGGCTCACCCCATCACACCTCATCCCTCAGCTCCTGTCCAGGACTACTGTGTGAGAGGGTGAAGGTGGAGTAAAGGAGGGGAGTGACTGAGTGAGAGAGAGAGAGAGAGATAGAGAGGGGGGTGAATTTGCAGCATGGCCAGCAGTGGTTAGTGAGTGAAGAAGAGCAGTGTTGTTACGTAACGAGCGACCTCCTTCTGATGCAGTTTGCAGTATGCTGGCTGGGACCAGACCTGTCTCCTCTGTTAAAAGCTTCTTCACTAACCTAGAACATGAAACACACACGAGCTCCCGCGATCAAACACAAATGGAAATACACAGAGTATGCACAAATTTATCCTGCATTAGTGGCGAGTGTTGTCTTGTTTATAACCAGTGAGGCAAAATTCTCCTTTTCTTACACTTCAGGGAGATTTCTAGGTGTGAGTTGCACGCGATCTGTCTATTCTTGTTAGTAGAGTGGTGGACGGGGATAGGTCTCAGGTCATTTTCTGTCTCTGGCCTGGCATTGTATTTATTCTTCAGGTATGCCAGTGTGGAAAATCCACTCTCACAGAGGCGTGGAGTTGCAAAAGGTAAAACACACGAGCGCAGAGGTGATCAGTGGATGAACCTGAGGGGCACCATTTGTAATTGTAAGGGGAAATGTTGCCTGGACTAAATGGTACTAAGATGGATTTGATCGTTCTCGAACAAGAAACAAGATTAAAATTCTAAAAATAAAAACAATGAAATATTTGATCTGTTTCTGACTCACAAATAATACAGAAATCTCAACAGACAAAAGCATCATCATCATTATCACCATCATTACCTCCACCGTGGAATACAGCAGGAAAGCACTTACAAAGTTCAAATTCTTAACTATATAATCAAATATACATCCGCCCAAGTCAAATCCGTGTGACCCAAAGTAAGCCTCTAATGTAACACTTCAAAGTTACATTCAAAGGTGGTAGCTTTTACAGCCACGCGTCCTCATTATCTGGCCAGGAGTCAGAAAATTGTTGAGAATAGGAGCGAGAATCTGAATGCCATTTTACATTTTATACACGAAGACAGACACAGTGGGAGTGGGAGAAATGCATCGCATGACGCCCAATCCCTCCCCCCAAAAGTTTTAGGACAAAAGTTACTCCCTGTGAGGCCTGAGAGGAACGTCAGTCCCTCTGTAGATGCTTCAGATGGTGACTGTGCTGGCAGAATGTGATCAGATGTGCTAAAGTGTTCTCAGCCCTAATACACACATATAGCACAATGTCAAAAGCAGGGGGAGGGGGGACTGTGTGGTGGGTGTGAAATAAACAGCTAAATTTGGAAAGGTGCAACACACTTGAGGGAGGCGGCGTGCTAGCAAGTTTCTTATTCCTGTGTTGGGAGAAATGTGTCTGTTAGCACACTCTCTCTCTCTCACTTTCTCTCTATGTCTCTCTCTTTCAAACACACAGAATATTTTTGTGTAAACATCATATGCACGATGTTTCATCCCCTTTCGTTTTCTTAGTGTGAGAAAATTAGTCAGCTTCCAAAATGTGAACACTCACACAAAGTACCTGTAAAATGACTCGAGTAAATGCACTCAGAGTTACTTACTGTACCTCCTCTGAAATGCACCCTCGCTCAAGTTCACTTTGGTCCGACGAAAAAAAAAAAGAAAAAAAAAGAAAAAAAAGGGGGACTCTCATTAATTCTGTATGTTGCTCAAGTGAGGAGAAGAGATGAGGTGAAATGATCTGGATGGATGTGAGTGAGAGAGACGCACTCGCCAAAAAGATAGCTGCAGATGACAGAAGATGATTTGAGGGCTGAAATATGCATGAGCTGGTGAGAAATTAGCATATTCCAAACATTTTTTAATCTTTTATCTAACGGTCAGATGTGCGCAGTTTGCATGAGACCAAACACTCTGACAGAATCGGTTTCCACGAGGTGATGCGGTGAAGGAAAGATGCTGGAGAAGACGTGGGATGCTGCGGTCAATGAATCAGAAAGATTTATTATTCACGCGAAGCTACTGTACGCTATTGCCTCCGTTGATTTGGTGATGGCCCATTAGTCACACATTTTGTTTTTGTATCTGTGCTTCATCGGGTTACTGCGAATGAAATTTTAATTCCGCACGCGGCCGACTGAGCTTTTAATCCTGGCGGAGACAGAGGAGGGCAGCTGAGGAGCAGGTTGTTCCACTATCCTCGTTTCCTCCCTCAAGCTCAATTGATTAATGTGGACCAAACTCTACACGGACTTTTAACAGGGGAAGACACGGAGCGGGTGATAATGGTAGACTGCAGAGGGGGAAAGAGTTTCCTTACATGAAATAAAACAGAGCTGACGCCAGAACAAGAACACCTAGGAAGTCTAATCAGCCGTGACTGGATGATGCGCTCGGTTCTTGTGCTGCTGGTTGTTTTGGACGTTTGCTGTTTTCAGATTTGCGGGTCTTATTGAAGTGGGCTGGTGTAAATCATTGATGTTGGGAGTAACACGGCCGGTTGTGTCAGCCTTGACAGTGCTTCCCCAGTTCGATCCCCTGTGCCATCTCCAACCGTACAAGCTGATGTGGGGCTGGCAGCAGCTTTTTCAAAACCTTGAAATACTAATATTTTCTTTTTTTTTCCCCGTGTGCAGTTCAACAGCATAGCAGTAGCCAGTATGAGTAACCAATCAAATCACAATCTAACGCTCAGTCTCTCTTGGATGACTTATCAACTCGTCTTCACAAGGTTGGCTATTGACAAGATAACCAAGTGCTTCACGTTTGTATTTAGTTATTTCTGTGTACAAATAAATCAATTTATGACCACAGCACTCAGGATGAGCATACTTTGATTTGTAATGATTTTGATCACCTTAGGGAGCACTATCATAGCATAGGGGCTATGATTTAACCAACCGTGGTGGAAGGATACACAAGAGGCACTTAATTAATATCATATTGGCATCATCTCTGAATACTTTGCATCCGTGACTCATGATTTTGTGGATTTAGTCTCATGTTTCACTGTTTTGTGGACAATCCTTTGCCTTAACGCTGTACTTCATCTTTAGTGAAAACAAAAAAGCTGTAATTAAGTCAGTATTTCAAGAATAAAATGAGGAAAAATAGACCCGAGCAGTACATCTCCTCTTTGTTCTGCCTGGGCTCATTCATGCTCCAAATAGAAGTGCTTTGTCTGGGGAACAGAATGTCTGCAGCAGCTTTTCTGGAGCGCTAGATATGTAATTCTGAATGTTTTCTGCTGACAGACATTCATGAAACTTCTTTGTCTCCCAGCAAACACAGACAAGCTCGCTTTTCTCATTAATGGCCCTTTTCCACTATGAATCATACCGAGCTGTACTGAGCTGACGGCCTGCTTCATTTTCCATTACACTCAAAGCGGGCGAGCTGAGGCCCGAGTTTTCTGAGGCGCTCTAGCTGAGCGATGCGCTGATTGACTAAGACATCTCAGAATCAACAGAGGATTAACAACAACAACAGTAATAATAATAATAATATTAATAACACCACAAATTTTAATCACCAACATTCGCATGCTAACGACGAAAAATGCTTTTTAAAGACTTTTATTCTTAACAACAACGGATTCCCGAACTGGATTGCAGAGGATGTCCAGGCAGTCGTTGTCATTCGATCGGAAGTCCTAATTCTTCCAGGTTTGGAGGCCTGCGTGTGCACTTTTCGAGGCAGTGGTAGCAGCCCAGATTGAAAAGTGATGAGCTTCTCCACAGCAATGTGTGTTGGATTGTGTGTTTTCTGTTTGCGGTGTGAAACATCCTGCTTTTTAAGACCTATTGATCCTCTTGTGTAATAAAGGTTTTTCCTCTAATGTTATGTTAAAATGGATTGTTTGGTGTGTCAAATCATGCATAAGGCCTGGCATGGAACGGCTCTACACGGAAAGATTTACCAGAAGTGTCCTTTTATTAAAACATGTGCGTGTGTGTGTGCGGGCCTGTACAGTCAGCTGACTGCAGTAAGAGTCCAGATTAAATTGAGCTATTCAATACTTGTGCCAGACAAGCTGACTTGCTTTTGTCTTTCCAATTGTGTCATCACAGATGTGTCGTTGATATTTTGTTTATTTTGCATCATCCAGGAATACTGACAGGTTCCCACGGAGGTGTTTTATTTCCAAAGATGAAGTAAATCAAGCCTGAAGGGCTGAATCCAATTTTATGTCCCATCAACAAGCGAGGGATTAGAAAAGACAATCAGATGTTCTGCTTCATCGAAAGAAAGTAAAGTTCAAACAAATCATCGCTTTCATCATTAACTGTATCCTGCTATAAGAGCTATGGTTGAAATAAATAATAAATACATTTCTGTTTAATCTTGGCGCTGTGGAAATATGCTGGCACCAACACTACGTCTACACTGTGGTTTTACTGCCAAGTGATGCATGAATAAGGGGCAAAATTGTTTAATTTTTTTAATGAGCTCACAACTGGATGATCAGTGAATTCTGAGAGGCAGAACAGCAGGTAGCATAAATCGCTATTAGCGTCTCTTGAACGGTGGTAGTGAAACATCAGTAGCAATATGGGCCATTGTTCTTTCCCATAACAGGCCCACAATATGGCTACAGGTAGTTGAAAAGCCTATAAATGGACAACAATGACCCAGTTGGAAATACATTTTGCATTTGTGTTTCATATATTTCCACTGGCCTAAGTCTGATTTTTTTTTGCTCACATGTGGCACATGTGCACATTCAAAAAGAATCAATTCTGCAAGCAACAGTTTGCAGAAATGATTCTGTCAGGAGAATATACAAGTAAAGGTTATTAGAATAATCAGATAAAGTGTAAACTAATCACTGTGATGAACGTCAAAAGTACAAAGTTGTTTATATTCACAGAATCAATTGGATTTATTCTGCGTATACATGAACACATTACCTTGGTCTGTTGGTGTGCTTGTTTTGTTTTGGGAACATGCTGGTAATCAGTAGTACTCATATTTGTTTTTGTTTTTTTTGTTTTTTTTACAAAATCTGTCAGAATAGATGGGATCTCTGATGTACTGTTCAGTCAGGACAGTGAGAATAGGAGGACTAAAACAAACTGACAACACCCCAAAGTACAACAAAGAGTCTGGAACTCACCAGCGTGCATTCTCTGCCTCCTCCACAAACTGGACCAGGTCTCCCGTCTCCAGCGAGAGCTCCTTGGCTGCAGGAGACTCATAGGTCAGCTGCACTCGGAAGTGTCCGTCACTGTCACCCTGCTCAAAGACAAGGTACTATTAAATGCTGCATTTGGCCGTGTGAGTAGAACCAAAAACTGAAGTGAACTGTATGAAATCTTACATAAAACTTACAACCGTATCGATTTGATGAATATAATATGATACAAATCCAATAAAAAGGTGGCATTGTTAACAGATAAATTGGGGATGAGATGCGGTTTGACAGCACACATAGACCAAAATTCCGCAACTCTGACCAATTTTTGTTATGCAGGAAAAATTCAGTTCATTTCTACTTTTGAGAATGCATTATCTAACATCTGCTGTCAAATTTGAAAGCGTGTGTTTCAGTTTGCCTGCCATTATGTCTCTTTGCTGTACATCACACAGTTTATAATGGAGCTGGAAAGGCTGCCATACCCAGCAGACCTGTGCTGCTGTAATCTCCCCTCTTCTCTCGCTTTCCTCTTTTCTAAAATGTCAAGTCGTCAGTGCCCAGCGCTAATGAGACATGCATCCATGGGAAATAATTAAGCAGTAGAGGGCTGTTTTTTTTCCCAGAGATTGCAAAGGGATTTAGGAGAACAGAGAGGAAAGTGAAGGGTGAGTAGAGAGGAAATGGGGGGATGAGTGGAAAGCTGTCAAGGGATGGAAAGTGATGGTAGAATATGATGATTTATGGCCGGGCTCAGACGGACCAGAATGGGCTGGGGCAGGTCAAGCCATATCCTTCCCTTTTTTATTCTACAACATTTGGCTGCATTTTGAGAAGAATCTAAAAAAAAAAAAAAAAGGATATGATGAAGCTCCCACGTGATTGTCATCTAAGACCATTTAGTCTCCAAATACTGAAATCAAGTAAACATGCATGAGCAGCAATAACAAATTAGCTGCATCAACTGGTATTAACAGCGTTTCCATGTAATTGGTCTTCGGCCTTGAAGATGTTTTGCCGTTCATCCAAGTTGCCAGGCTACCAGGTAGCCATTCAAGCAGCAATTTGCAAGTGTCCTCGCGTCTTGGAGTTGTGGACAGTTTATGTCCCTTCAATTAGGGTTGCTGTATCCGCTGGTGGGGTCTCTCTTCAGCGTTTCATAAGGTTGTTGTCATTAAGCGGCGTGGTGACTTTCACATGTTAATCTCCAGGGGAAAGAATGCATTTTAAGGGAGGCTGACTCTGGTGGAATCGCATTTAGATGCAACTCAAAGTGCACTGATCTTTCTAACGTTGGGGACGCTGCTAGAACAGACCCAACATAGGCGGGCAACACCCCAGAACAGCTGTGACAACACGTGTGAAAGACGAGCAACATTCTTCAGACGATGACAGTGTACATATTTTAGATAGTAGATAGATAGTCCAGCACTAAATAGAGGGGACCTGACACCATTGAGCTATTCAGAACAGGATTGTGTCATCTCTACCCTACTATTGTCAACTGCTGAGTACTTTGTGATTCTCTTCGCTCCCCAACATGGAAGTATTGTGAGCATTTTCACCAAGAACAAATTGGTTCTGAACATGAAAAGTTGGTTGTCAACGGACACCAGAAATAGCTGGACTAGTTGTGGTGACCATAAGGACATCGTGATTGGGTATGGATCACTCTATCTATATGCAGCTGCCATTAGCCACGGTCACATCGTTCGCTCAGCCTCTAAATGAATGAAAATGAAGATCGGTTTGTAGCAGGGGCAAGCTGAGCACCAGCTAAGTGCCAACAGAGTCCCACGTGATTCGAGAGGTCAACTGGCCTTAAGTGTGAATGACTCTCAGAGGATAACACCACTCACTCAGAACTGAAGAAGCTACTTAGATGAGTTGTGAAATGTCCTGGTAGCATTGAACGGCATTAATAAACCAACCACAGGGGGCTGTAATCATGAATTCTACCTACATTTTTATTGCTGCCTTCCTCTTCTGAAGAGTTGGAAGATTCTTCGGCACTGGAGGGGATCGTCTCAAAGTCCTCCGTGTCCATGGAAGGTAGACGCCGCTGGGTCCAGCCTGAGGGAAAACAATGTAGATTTTGTATTTATGAGCAAAGTGCACTCATAACTGCAATCTAATATTTTAGATTTGGTAAATTATATGAGTTAGAACTTTTATTTTGCATTAGGCAGGAACACCAGAGTGTCAAAATCAAAGTCTGAAACGATGAATAGCCAAATGAAATAAAGTAGCCAACAATAAAATCAACAAAAACCCACTTAACCTGATTACCAGCATACACACGGAGTTAAAAAAAAAAGCCTCCTGCAGGTTACAGCGGTATAACAAAATCTATGAGGTAACATGGCATAATATCAAGTTTGATGTATGTCAGACTGTGCGATGAATGCCTGGTGAAGCACAGTGCTGTGACAAAAAGGAAGTATTCAGACAGAAAGGTGTCATCCATTGACAAGGTGACAAAGAGATAAGGAGGAAAGTGTCCTCATCTGGAACTGTTACCTGGTTGTGAGGAGGATCTAGGGACGGCGGAGGCACTACCAGCAGCAGTAGCAGTACTGCTGGTGATGCTTTGACGTTTCCGAACTGCGGCCATTGCACCATGCAATGTATCTGAAGGAAAGCCAAATGCTGAAAACCGTCGTCTTAACACGTAAACTCGCCCAAAGGCAAAATCTGAACCCACAAATCACATCTAAAGCAAAGAACTGAAGCGATATAATAAAATCAGCCACTTCATTCTGCTATTGTTCAGTCTCACAAAGCATAGCGAGTGGTCTACTCATGCAGAAAAGAACCAAGAGCAACACAAGCTTAAAAAAATCAGCGAACCTCACACCATGCCAAATCTGCAAAAAAAAAGGTGTTATCTAGCGTAGTTTCTATTCTACATTCATGCAACATGATGGAAAATCACATCACGAATACGATCGTAACAGAACATGACACAGCAAGAACCACACAGACAGGAAACCGCAACCAAAAGTACACAAAAGGTGGTCTCAAAATCCATGCTTGTAGCCTGTCAGACATGACACGTCGGATCGCATCACATTCATGTACCTTCATAACCAAAGGGAGTGGGATCACTTTTTATCTCATGTCTCTTGGTTTTTATGCTAGCAGACAGGGGACCTGGCCGAGGGAAAAACACAAGAGAAAGAGGATTTATCAAGTCCTACCATGAAAATACAAGAAGAATCCTTCAAAATGTGCTTGAAATACATAATACAGGCTGGGACAGGCATTCCCCGTCAAATGAAAGGTTTTTAATCTTAAATGTTAAATGTTGAAATTGTTCTTTTTATAATTCGATGCATTATAATTTGGTGCATTATTGAAAAGAATAAAAAAAATTAAACGTAAAACCCTCTACAGTGATTCTCAAGTGCCTGTACTGTGTTGGAGAGCACCACTGCATACATCGTACGCATGGTTTTATTTCAGTACGAGTTGAGTCCTCCCATTGATTAAACGCACCAATTTTGTACTCCATCGGCGTTGACGTTCCTAAATATTTTTTTTCCATTTTATCAAATGCACTAAGGTATTTGCCTGACGTTTGGACCGGAAAAGATGTCTTCACTGCATCCTACACACAAGTGCAAATGTAAACATACTGTCTGGTGAGGGCACGGCACAGATGTTTACTTTTGTTTGGATTTTTTACGCCTTATTGATGTTCCCCCACTTGTGTTCAGACAATCCACTACAAGGCAGTAGTCTGCACGACAATACTAAAGAAAGTACAAATAACCTGGTCCTGTTACAGCTGTGACGTTTACTTAACAATGATGGTGTCACACAACCAATCGTGTGATATTTGGACCAACCTAGGACAAAAGCTGACACCTTAAAAGAACAGAAGCGTGTCCTAACGCATACTGGAGCCTTACAAACATGTTCAGCTCGGGATGCAAACGTACCTAAACTTTAGACACTCCAAAATTCGATCAATTCATCAAGTTGCTTTTGTCTGATGCAGTCTTTAACAACTTCCTTTTCCTGACTTAATTAGAGAAATACTATTATTTCCACCCGTTTCCCACGCCTCTCAAGTTGTCTTGAGAATCCTCTCAGAGCGATTCGCAGCATCTTGAAAGAAGGCAGAATTGGTCCAATTTGAACATTTAACAACCAAAATGACTCGGTGAATGTGTGGCTGTTTTTGCTCGGTATTACTAATGAACGCTGACTCATTCACAGGCAAACACTCTGTCACCGGAATCATCGTTACTGCAGGAAGAAAGGACAAATACGGAAAAAGCAGAGAACACAGTGAAGCGGAGTTTCAGCGGTTCTCCGCTTGCTGAAAATGAACTTCTCATCTGTATTCCTGCGGTAAATTGCACTTGTATAGCCACTTTGAATGTCACCCTATGTTCCAAATGTCACCTTATCATAATTCCTATTTCCTTACAATCCCATAGTAAAAATAAAGCGTGTCTTCTCATTTGCAGGTTGTTTTGTTTCCTTCAACATTGTTTTGATTCTCGGCAAAGGATTGACTTTCTCGATGCAGGCAACATTTAATAACAAAATGTCCTTCTTCACGCACCTACCGGCGCTGACCCTCAACACACACACACACCAAAACCCTGCACTTTACAACCGGGTAAAACCCAGGGACCGACTTTTAATTACTTTGAACATTTTTCCACCTGGACTTATTCACCACACACAAAGTTATTAAGTAAAAATGATTGAAAACTCAACATTTCAAGGCCATCACTTTCACTAAGAGAAGCTTGAGTCCAGCTCTTACTTAACAAAAAACATAGAATCCACTGGCAACTAATAATTTTTACTACAATTGTTAATTTTTCCAATTTC
The DNA here is from genome assembly GCA_900303265.1 of Brotula barbata. Lineage (NCBI taxonomy): Eukaryota > Metazoa > Chordata > Actinopteri > Ophidiiformes > Ophidiidae > Brotula > Brotula barbata. The sequence goes on from OMNV01029456.1 coordinate 99,695, forward strand.
AAATATCTTGAAGAAAAGTATGTTATTGAAATTTTTTGATTAAAAGCAGTCGTTGTGGAGTTTTTTTCAACTTCAGATTTTAATTTGCACTTAAATGAAGCTTAAAGGGCCTGTGAAGGAACACTTTCTATTCATGTTGGAATTCATTTGCATCATATTTTTTTAATCCCTCTCCTTTTTTACTGATTCTTCCCTGTCCCCGTTATTTGTCGTCTTTTACCTGCAATTTTACTGAAACTTACTGTCAACAAAGAGAAAAACAAGCACGAAATAAAGAGATTAAAGAACAAATATAAGACAGAAAACCTTGGACGGCCACTATCGGGTACCTTTAGTGCGTCGTGTGGCGAAGGAGGAGGAGGAAGAGGAGGCGAGAGAGGAGGTGAGAGAGAAGCGACGAGGAACCTCTGCCTCCTTGGCAGCAGGGTCTACAGCCGGCAGGCAACCAGGAAGTGATGAAAGAGATATAGAGGGAGGGGTGGAGTCAAGGGGGGGCGGGGTTTAGAGGAAATAAGAAAATACATTGATAGAATAAAAGGTAGTGAGAAGTTAGACGGTTAAACGTTCATATCAAAAAAGACTAAGTAAGATTACGTTGCTAGACATAGAAAATGCACAGGATGATGTAAACATGGACACAACACAGACACAAACAATTCAGGGAAAAGCAACAAACACGGATGAGTCGCTGATTAAAAATAATTTTAAATTTTTATTCTGTGTGGGACACGGGTTTGGCCTCACAACAGGAAGGTGTTGCGTTTTAATTGGACTTGGATCTTTCACTGAGTTTTTGTGTTGCCTGTATGTGTTTCTATAGGTTAGCTAATTTAGGCAAGTACTAAATTGCCCATAGGTGTGGACGGGAGTGTGACTGACCTTGTCTGTGTGTGTGTGTGTTTTCCCTGTGGTGGACTGACATCCTGTCCTGGTTTACATGCCGGATGATATCCTACTTGTGTGTGTCCTGCATTATCCTAGTGCAACCTCGCATCACTAAACTGCACCGCGGATCAGTTGAACAACTTTTAAACCGTATTTTACAGAGTGATAAGCAGCGACTGGAGTGTAGTCTGACAGGATGTTCGCTGGGAAGGTCGGGGAGAGCGTCCACAGATGGCTGCGAGGTTATTCTAATCTGTGCATGTATTTCCTCCACCTGGCATTCTTCCTATCATAGGAAGTCAGAGAAAGTATGCTCAGGCAGGAAATACACACATGCAGTGAGATCCTCACAGGGGGGATCTATCTGACCTGCTGAAGGGTATCACGAGTTAAGCTTAACTGAGGATAATCCATCAGGTTAAACTCTACAAAAAAAAAAACTCCAGAAGACAAAGTTGGTGTGAATGTGAGAGTACTCGTATCGGAGAAAGCAAACAAAGAGCTGCTTGATTTCAGCTGTTTCCTCTTGAGTGCTCCACCACGCTGTGGTTATTGACTGGACATATGCAGCCGTGAAGTGGAAGAAGCTGTGGAGAGCACTCTCCTTAATGGTGAGTCTATTCAGCAGGAGGACATCTGCCATCGACTCAGCATTGATTTCCATCTCAGATGGCAGACAGCGCTTCATTGCTCATGGCAGCGTACGGGAGAGTGTGTGCACGGTGTGTATGTGTGTGTGGGGGGGTGTTTTACTTTGGAGGAGATTAAGATAAAAAAAAAGTGAACATTTGAAAGAATGAGATCGTTCCTGGGTTTTGGAGGAGGCTAAATTTGCCGAGTGTATGAAGTTTATGTGATACCATCATTTAGATCTCAACTTTTGGAAGCTGCGGCAAATCGAGCAATCAGGTAGGAGTTACAAGGAGCAAATGACTAGGCAGGGACAGGTAAATAAACTCTGCTTTGTCAAACATCTATACGGGTCATCATTATTTTGTCTATATATCAAACAAACTCAGCAGACCGGAAGAATCTTTGCCGTCTTGAGGACAGCAAAGATTGAAAAGGTGTCGGCTAGGATGATACCTTTTTCACAGCATCTCGCTAAACACACCGAGCCCTCTGCTTCTACAGCAATCGGTCTTAGATCGGAACTGTATCTGTATGTTCACACGGCATTTCTATCGTTGCGTCTCTCTCTCTTCTCACATACACCCACATGATTAATTACTGCGAGCTGTAACTGCTAACAAGATTGGAAACATCGATGTGGCAGGTTCACCACCTGACTGTGTCTCAACTGGGAAGAAGAAAGACAGAGAGAGAGATGGTTAATTAATTGGCTAAAACGGTGCATATGTTATATTGTAAATGTCTATGTTCAACACTGAATTAAGTCGGGTCTTTAGAATATGTGGTAGCCTACATAAGAAGATTTGCAGACATATGCTGATATCATCTGCTTCCAAATAAACCTTTTCCTCAGCTGTGTCGGCGCTGACGTGATTTGCACCAAGTTTCACGTCTTTGCCAGATCACAGGAGGCTTTGTGATCATCTTGATAACAAACGGGGGTTCAAAAGCTCTTTCGGTGTTCGGTGTTTGCTCTATAGCTTCATTGTTGTGCGTGTAAATATCAGCACTGATGAGGTCCAAGCTGACAGTGGGCTCCTCCATTACCCCCACACCCTACCCCCTGTTATGTGTCTCATTAGGGTGTCTGTGTGGCTTGAAGTCTGGCCAGGCTGCTGAAACAAGGAACGCAGAACCTGGAATCAAGGCCAGTCCTCTTTGAGAAATGTTAATATGCTTCCAAATGTCAAGAGGGCTGGAATATGAGGGGTGACATTTAGTGAATTTAGTCTTAGTGCGACTCGCTCTCTTTCTCTTTCTCTCTCTCTCTCTGCCCCGATCTTCGCCTTTCTTAATCACAGTTTCCTTGTTGCGGTGCGGTCGGACACAGATGAAATACTGACGCGGAGAGATAAAAAGAGAGACGGGGAATGGAGGGAGGCGCGGCCTTTATTATGCCGAGACGCTGCCAGCAGAGAGAGATCAGCCTGACAAGGAGAGACACCGACACAGAAATGGACTGAAAATCCGAGGGGAAACGAGACAAACATTGAACCAGTGAGGACAGGAACAGCTTCCGTGACGCCGCCGCGGCGGGGGATGATGATTACCGTGATGGCGGACAAAGACAGTGGAGGCTGTCGTTCAAACGAAACGACGCTGGTGAAATGAAGACGTCAGTGACAACAGTAGTAATTATGACAACACAGACACCGACACTGAACGTGATCATAACCTTGATGACGGCGGCATAATGCGTTTGACAACCAAGATGGTGATGAAAACTAGGACGATGGTGCCGACAGAGATGCAAGCCATGAGGAGGGTTTAAGCGAGTACCAGCAGTGGCAACGTCGTGCCGTTACCTGCGGGAAGAGACCTTCTGTTGGAAAGTCCCTGCAAGGTGAAGCGTTTCCGAGCGTTAGCAGCCGAGTGGCCTGATTGGCTGGCTGAAGCGTCAGCTGAGAGGGGAGGCAAGAGGGAGTCAGAGTTAGTATGACAGGGGAAGATGGAGAGGAGGGGTTAAAGAGACGCAGGGAGGACCACAGTGAGGAATGGGCTCGGTTTAAACAGATGATCAGACGTGCAACGATTCCAGTGATGAGTTTTCATTTTCAGCAGCTTCCTCTGGGATGTAATAAATTATAATTTTGAACCACTTTGCCACAATGTGTGCTCAAATATTGGTCAAATGGGAGAAATATTGGCAAAATTCTTTCAGTTATTATCATGTTAAGCATAAATAGTGCAGTTCAGACTCATGCCTTAAAATACTGAACACAGAAAGAATGATCTCAGTCAAAAACACACACACACACACGCACACACACAAGAGATAAAGAGCACATTATTTCTCAAGCACGTGTGCATCAGTCTATACATTCAGTATGATATGTGAACTCTTGCACACATTAAGGGCAGGAGCACGCACACACCTGTCTGCCACACGAGAGGACAAGATAACAGGTACGATTTCATGCTTGTGAAAAACTTCTGTCACTTTCCAGTGAGCGAGAAGATCAGCAGTCAGTAGGGTGTGTATTGAGGTGTGCCCGGGCGTGTGTGTGTGTGTGTGTGAATCCACTGAGTCAAAGTCTGGCAGGGGGGGTGATTTCCTCCCTTCAACCTGGGAGGTATGTGGCAACGGGAAAGGAACCCAAAAGAGGAAATCAATAAAGAATAAGGTAGGGCGTGGCACAAAAAAAACCCCTCCCGGCATGATGTCATAGTCCATTACGTCATCCCCACACTCACGTGTGGGGACACCATGTTCTCTAATGTGCCTGTCTGGGAACATTACTCAGGTCTGAACGAGCATCAAGAAGGTCAGATCCATAGTTTCCTCCATATGGTTACAAAACCGATCCAACCACGTAGAAGCAGAAGGACGGCGAACGCTATCCAGGTCTTTGTCGTCTGTCGGTGTGTGAAAATCCACGCGGGGTAATGACTTTCCCCCTGTATAAAGTTAAATGTGTGCCTACAACTCGTTCAAGAATGCTGAAGCTCTTAAAAAGGACCAAGGTCAAGGAGAACGCAAGGTTTAATGTTTGCTCGGTAAAAATTTGATATACACCGTGTATATACGTGTGTATATACTATATATAGACACATTCTCCAGTGTCATTTTATGCCTTATTCTTCTGACCTCGTGTAAGCCAGACACTGAGTTATTTTGGAGAAAAGAGAGAAGATAAAGCTCTCCCACAATCCCCTTCTCCTGTTCTAGATAAATCCCAGAGCTATTGTTCCAACTTACTCTCTCCTACGGTGCAATGAATTTTAATGCAAAGATTTAAGTTAGGTAATATCACGTTTTGTTTCAAATGATCTATAGCCAACATGAAAATGTCTTTGTTATATGTTCCCATCGCCGAAATGCTGGATTTTATAGTCCTGCAAGATTACACACATCATCGTGACCTATATAATTTTATTTTATGTTTATTTCCGTGTTTTATTAGGCTGCTTACTCGTGAGTAGTGGTAAATTTGCGGCGGAATGGAGCCGAGCTGTGCCTCTAACATATTCGCCACTCAAAGTTCAATTTTTGAATCATCTGCCGGTGACATTTTAAATGTGTACCCAATAAGGGAATAACTGTATGAGACATAGGTGTCAGCAACAAAATGATAGAGGAGAAGCTCAAAACACAACTCTAATATAAAATGGCATCGTGATCTGGTGAAATGTCAGCAGTCATTTCGCCATGCGTGCCTCGAGCCGCGATGGAAGTATTTACTTTTATCCATCAGATCAGACTCTGGGTGAGTTATCGGCTCATCTCCCACTCCATACGTCTGTCGTTGTCTCCTTTGTTTCTTTTCTTCCTCAAGACCACTCCTGGTCTTGAGCATTCTCTTGATCATTTCTTTAAGAAATCTAAGAATGAAATAATTCAATAATCAACGAATCTAAATGTCTAAAATCTGTTTACAACCTTGAAATTCTCGTGTAATCCCTGTCTTTACTGTCTTTTAAAAATCTAATTACACATTCATGAATGCAGAAGTAGCGTGGTTTGACTGTGTGTGTGTGTGTGTGCTGCCTACAACTACAATAAAAGCGTGATGTTTTTGGAGTGGCACTTTCCTTGATCATGAGCATGCCAGCATCCACGGTTTCAATAAGAGCACCGCAGATTTTACTGCAATTCTCCGCGTGACCTCTCACCTCGCTTCTGCCTCATACTGGGGCTGGGATTGGTCCTCCTGAAGCCTGTCTCCGGACTGGATGAATCCGACTGTCTCAGTGCCATCTTGCGGACATTCCTATTGAAGCAGTACATGATAGGTTTCACCAGTAGAAAGATGTTAAATAAAACCTTCTTAATGTGACTCTCCTAGAAGCTTATATGCAACGTTTTGAACCGAGACAGGATCGGCTAAGACCTCTCACCTCATGGGGGCGCTGTAGATGCTCTCTGGGCTCTTTTGGTGGAGCTGACTGGCCTCTGTGCACACAGAATAAACATGAGTTGTTTTTTTTTTATAAATGTTAATATTCATTCAGCCAGAACGGCAGCTGTTTTCCGCTGTTTTGCAGAATTGTATCGAGCCACGCCGAGCTGCCTGGATGCTTCACTCTCTGCTGCACTCGTAGCTGAGCTAAATTGAATTTCTGCTTCAAAGTCGTGCTGGTCTCCACCCTCAGCTGATTTGTGTTGATGTAGCACAGAATAGGGACTTTAAGGGGCAACGGCTGTGAGGACGGTTACGGTGACAGGAAATTTTCCGTATCCTGTGGATCTTCTCTGTGAAACCTGTGAGTTTGCCGTAGTAGAGCCGGAGACAACAACAGAGGAGAACAAGCCAATTTTCTGGTCTCCGTGGCGGGATTAGAACCATCGCTCGTCTCAACGTCTCAATTGGTACGGCTGAATATGGTTCACGTTGGGTTCACGTAGTGGTGGGTAAAGAACCTCAGAGTTACACTTGAGAAATCACTTAAATCATTCAAGTACCAAAAGTATTTCTTCGATGATAAAAAACTGTTTACTATCGTACTTAAGTATTAAAAATAAAAGTAAAAGAATGTCTCATCTTCAATGGCGTTCATACATTGTAAATTAGATTAGCAAAATTATAATCTCATTCAAAACTGCCCGCCTCAGTAAAGATAAATATTCACCTTGCTTCCATGAGGAGAATCATGGATCGATGAAACTTTTTGTTGCCCACATATTTTTATTTGCCAATGGCACAGAAGTAACAGAATTGTTTGAAGTGTTTTGCATTTAGTTACAGTGTTATGTGATGCACTAATGAAAAGGAAGTTAATTATGACATCTTGAGCTTTCTATATTTATTCATTAGGGCCAACTGAGCCAGCACAATAGGGGCCAAGGTTCATTTGGACCTCAATACTCTATATGTCTATACTGAAGCTCTACGTTGATGTAACACAGCCAAATGGATATTAACTTTGAAGAAAAGAATCAATCTCTATCTATCTATCTCTCTATCTATCTATCGTTATCATATACCAATGAACTAATCGATGCTGGTATTTTACTGGTTAAGGAGTGATGATAACACGCCGCATGCTTCCGTAGATGCTATGCAAACCTGACTTGGACTTGCGAGCAGTATTTTTACTTTGTTACTTTACACCACTGGTTTCACCAAGTAGTGATTTTTTTTACGAGCAGCTCAATGGCTTTCATTTTAGTAAAAGGTCACATAATGCAGGTCAAAATAGTAAATTCATGGTGGTTATCGTCGAAGGCTCGTCGAACAGAGAGATCTACCGGCTGCTGCTGTGGTGATGAACCATAAAAGGGAAAGTTAGAAGTTTTAGTCTGGCTCCCGTTGCAATTGGATCTCCCAGGTAACTGCGTTTAAAAGCAATCCATACACCTGACTGTACTGCACTTCCTGAGTCCACTCACTCTTGTTCATAAAGTGATTTGATTTGCGACTAGCTGTAAATCAGCATCAGAACCTTTACTGCATCACAGCGCACACAAGAAAAGGTTACAGGTATCAAAAATGGATGAAAATCGTCCACGGAGCACAGAGGATAATCTTAAATAGCGGAATGACCGGCACGCAGAGATCCAATCCCAAGACAGGCAGATCATGGGCATGCACGTTAATGCAGTACGGATACTGAGATTCTGTTTTAACGCGATCCGCAAAAAGGGGCCTTCTTGGAGCAATATCTATCAATTTTTAAAGCAATTTCCCGCTTAGAGAAATGACTTGATTTGAGGATTGAGTCCAAAGTCACCAAGGGTGCATCTTCAACTATCAACTTATCGCCTAAACAGCATGGTCCATAAATGCAATGCTAACAAATCCAGAATTGTGCTGCGTGAGGAGAAATCTTCAGAGACGAATGTAGTTAAGCGAGTGTAGGCAGTTTGAGGCAGAGAGCGTTGGCCAAACGCACGGCTCGCAGAGACGAAACGCAGAACGCCGTGAATGATCCTGCTCGTCTCTTCCCGTTCCAAGGAACCAATGAACCTGCCGTGGAGCTGCCGACTCAGCATGGAACCGTTCCACATTCTCCAAATATCGTATTCAGCACGGGGGAGATTTTTCATCACATGGATATACATATGTTTTATTCATAAACCCCCAGTCACATTAAGGTCCGCGCGGCCGACAGCGGTCCGAGGAGAGAGAGCGCTGGCTGGGGGAAGCGGGGACGGATGTGACGGGAGGGTTGACGTGTGACACCGCGTACGGTCACGAGCACAAAGATACAATCAAACGCACTCCAGTCATTTCAAACGAATGCTGATTGTTCATGTGGATATGAGAGACATTTTCATATCCTGCTGGAAATTCATGGGCAGGTGCGCACTTTTCCTCTCACTGGCACTTCCTGTATATTCTGTACACAGAGTTGCAGTTTGAGGCTTAAATAGTCACCATGTGACATTATTTCTTCTTATATTTATGTACCACATACACACACACACACACACACATATACTGTATATATACAGGAATAGATATGCACACATATATACAGCACATACATATATACATACACACACACATAAAAAATATGTATATATACTGTATATACACACATATACAGCTGACCTTTGATACTGTCTCTCCAGGAAGTTGGAATCGTTCCTATGTTTTGCCTCTGGCACATTTTGCTTCCAGAACTATCACATTTTTAGTTCCTACTCCAAGGCAGATAGGCGGTACATTTATGAACTAATGCGGGGCAGAGCTCACAAGACCAGCTCTAGTTAAATCAACAGATATAACCTTGATTTTTGTTTCGCAGGTAAAACACCAAATCTCGCCACGTGAAATGAGAGTTAACACAAAACACACACACGTGCAAAAAAAAATAAAAATACTACATCTTTGTGCACAGTAAGTCAAGTGGTTCTGACAGTTGGAACAGTGAGTATGATGCAGTGGATTCTATTCTGAGACACCAACCAGCATACTCTGCTGCTGTTGCTATGAGACGCAGCGTTTTCTTTGTTGGAGCGGATTCAAAATGTTTCTTCAAGCTCACCAAGCCACTATATGAACATCTGTACGAACGTCACGTGAATTAATCCTCTTTGTTGCCTGAACCATTTTATTCCAGAGGCCATTGAACACTTAAGTGTAACTTTGTCTTAACTTTTTGACCATATTACTGCATAGTTTGGTAGAGGGCTGAAATTGTTTGACGTTTTTTTGACTGAACGTTTATAAAGCGTTTATTTTTTATTAAATGTGATCTGATTGTTGGTTAACATAGTGGTCTGACCACATGTTTCTGATAAGACTGATCATGTTTACACTACACCTTATCCATATCTTACTTCATTTGACTGGTCTGGATTATTTGGTTTGGACCGTGACAACAATTTTTGGTGGACAGCAGTTCACATTTGGTGTGTTTGTGCCGGCCGAAGTCAACCAAACTTTCAAAAAAATCACGATCAGTCAGTGCGATGTGTCCATTGTCTCTTCATAATAGATCTTTAGGGTCTGATCTCAAACAACGCGGGATGCGGCTAAGTGAGCGTGCTGTGCATGGAGTCTATTTAAACAGGGGGATCACAGCAACAACACTAAATGTTATTGACAAGCACATGTCACTGGTGGTATTTTACAGTAATGGACTTTGAAGGTGTGGCTAATTAAAAATAATGAGCTCTGTGGGCTGTCAGAGCCGTCGGTGAACCATCAGGCCCGTTCGGCGCCTCTAACCCCTGGATATCATCAAAACAAAGATAAATAGATCTGATGGTAGGAATGGTGTGTGATTATAAGTCTCGCTACGAGTCATAATAAATGAAAACAAAACAACGCTGCAAGCTGTTGTGGAAAATGCAGCACCTGCATGCGCGTGCTAGAGGGTTACGGCAAAAAATATCTGTGGGACAGAATTTGCCTCAGCACACAGATATAAAGTTACTGTAACTTTCTCTTTGTCTTGTACATCTCTGGTCCCGTCCTTCCTTTCTCTTGTCTTGCTGTCTCATAGCTATCATTGAGGTGGAATGATACTGCCATTCCCACCTACCAGCGTTCTTCCTCCTTTATCTCACCTTCCTCTTTTCATGTTCATCCCTTTTACCTTCCCTTCATTCCATCCACTCTGCCTCTAACCCTCCCCCTCCCCCCGCACACACACTCACACTACTCATTTCTCTGCCCTCTTCTCTCCACATCACTTTCAATCTCCCTCTTGCTTTTCCCCGACCAATTTCATTCTCTCGCTTTTTTCTCTCGCTCTCTGTCTGTCTTCTATCCTCCTCGCGCCGACATGGAATCAGGAGTGCAAATCATGCATGCGTGCGCACACACGCACGCACACACTGTGATGGACTATCAAAGCCTGCTACTAGCTCTGCTTCCAGGCTTCATGACAGGCCTGCCCTGTCATCAGTCAGTCTCCTCACACACATGCTTGTGTGTGACACCCACCACACTCACGCACACATACACACACACACACAGGTTCACAGACGGTGGAGTTTCTTGTCACTCAGGACCCACAGAGTGGAACAGGGGATGACTGATGCTTACAGAGGGAAATACATAAGGAGAAAAAGGGGACAGAGGCAAATGGTGACGTACAGACGGGAGGAGAGAGAGAGGTGTGTATTTCTATTGTATGTGGGTGTCCATCACCTCCACGCAGCAATGATATCTGGAGGGTTACTGGGCTTTAGTATCACAGTGCTGAGGACCTCCAATGTTAGTCCCTGGAATATCTCCTGCACTCGAAACAACTTGTCCGTCCGCCTGACATTATATATGAATACCATTGCTACAGAAAGTGTTTTCCTGTGACATCTGACCCTGAAATATTTGTATTTTTGAAGTGACTTTTCCACCTGTGAATCAACATGATACCTGCAGAGCTTATATCTTTGAGCTGTTACATATAGTAGCACAGGGATCTGTAAGGATCTATTGAAAGACCTGTGAATGCTGCTTACAAAAACACGCCGGGTCAATGACTTTGGTAGAAAAATACGTGAAAATCATGAAATTCTGCATCCCTTTAAAGGATCTGATGCCATCATTTTCTTAACGCCTCAGAAAGAGTCACAATTCTTCTTTGAATTTTCTGGTCCACTTTAAAAGTTGCTGTGTAGTCATTTCACACACTTTTTTTTAAGAATTAGGGAATAATTGTGGTGAAATTGAAGAGGGAGTTTGGGAGCACATACATTGTACTGACAAACAGTCAGTGTGTGTATTGGCGTGAGCGAGTGGATGGGTGGGTGCGCTCTCGGCAAAATGGGACAGGAAATAAATAAACACGGAGAAATATGCAGTGAGCAGAAATTCCCTTTGTAAAGTTAGAGACGTTTGGCAACATTACATGTGCAACCTGGAGGCATGTTGCTGAAAATACAGACCTTTCTTACAGCCGGTGAAAGCTTTTCAGACATGAACGTAAACCCGAGCCAGCCTGTCGTGTTGATGGGAGTTTATGTCTTGTTGTTATTATCTACCGTTTATTGACAGGAAGGAAGCGTAAAGGCTTTTACAGAATGAATGTTGTTACAGTTAAATGTGGTGGCCAATTATTAAAAGGTAGAACCACTATGTAAATAAAAAAAGTTGTGTGATTTTTCTGCCTGATGTTCCCAGTCAGCGTTGGAAAAAGGTTGTTTTCCTACTGCGTGAGTACAATAGAATCCTGGCTGTGATATACGATGTGTCCAACAGGTACGGTGGATTGGTACATGACAGCTTGTGCGAGATAACGGGTTTTATGAGATACTGAATTAAATGGTGACAGAGGAACAGCAAAGAAAAGGAAGATATGAAATAAAAAACAACATATTCAAATGATAAAAATCCATGGATGGACTGACTGCACAAACTGTGAAGGATTGTGTTTTAGACAATACACAAAGTAAGAAGTATGAGTGTGTGTGTGTGTGTGTGTCTGTGTACCTCTGCATGCCTCTAGCTGGCCTGTAAGAACTTTACGGATCTCTGACACCCACATATTTTTCACATCCATGGAGGTAGCCTGGTCACAGTGGGAGTGAGTGAGAGAGAAACAGAGAGAGAGAGTGAGGGAGAAAGAGGGGGGGGGGGGGAAAAAGGGAAAAA
>OMNV01029456.1:111719-170129 GCA_900303265.1 Brotula barbata
GAGGGGAGAGAGGGAGAGGGGGGGGGGGGGACAAAGAGGAGGAACAAGTCTCTTTACAATAATGCAATTTTTTATTCTGTGGTGCAACACTGCCCCCCAGAGGATGACAAAGTTATGGCTTCATTTCAATCATCACTTCCAATTATATACGGTATATAGAGTATATCTCGATATACTGTGTATATACATATATATATATATATATAGTCATTATTTACAATATCATAAGGTCATTCCAATATATTATTTATTAAGTGTGTTGTTACCCAGATAGGTAATACTGTAATATTTATTCTATATATGATGTTATTATGATTATGTCGCCACATGACTCTGCTGCTGTGAGTGAAGTCCAGAGAGAGGACAGATGGTTCACTGATTGATGACATCAGCGTCATACCTGAATGATGTAGACCTCCTCCCTGCCGTTGTACCACACCTCAAATTTCTTCTGGTCTCCTTTGACATTTTCTGTAATCCCCACAGAACTCATCTGGAAGTACAGGACAGAAACACAGGATCAACACTTAAGCAGCGTTCCAGATGACTGATTATTATGTGGAATACAGGAATATTTGATATGAAGAAAATAAATCGTGTAAATGAGTGTTTAAATGTTAAAAATGAACCCAATCTTGATATCCTAGATATAAGGACAGCTTGACAAACATGTCGTTAGCAAACTTTTATTTTTGTCACCCATTTACAGCTCTTTTTGTTCATGATTTTTATCATTTTGTCTTGTCAGTTCAGAAAGGTTGAAGCAATGACTACATGATGACAGATGACCTGAAAACAGTTCCACATCAAAATTGTAGGGAACCCTGAGGCCATGGAAATGAATGGAAATGTGCAGCTTAAGTAATAGGCATTTACTATGCGGCAAGGAAGTAGGTTTGTCTCTGCTGGCATTGTTTACATACAACACATTTGCTAGACTGGCACAGAGTGATGATAATGGGAAGTTTGCAGAAACTTGTAATGAGTAAAAATGATTTTATACACATATATAAAAAATAAAAAGATAACATAGGAGCCTCTAACCCCTTTTCATGTGACTCACTGAATAATAATAAGGATAATAATATTAACAAAAAATAATAGATTTTCTCTTTTTTTCCCACATTCCTGTGTAACTGAGATTCTCTGACTGAATTGTGTCTCCTATCTTGTATGTATGCCATTTCCTTCATTGTTACATTTAATTTTTGTGATTCATTCTTTCCCTTGTGCCTGATATTGGGCTATAGAAGTGCACATGACATCAGAGGATGATAATTGTTGCATAAACCTCAAAAGTATTTCCCAACCAGTATGTCATCCCTTATCCAATAAACAGAAAAATGAAGACACTTTAACACTATATCTGCCAAAATCAACACAAGACTACATTCAGAAAACTTTCACGAATGAAATCGGGAGAGTTCCTGTGTGGTGACATCCACAAAGCAGAACTGTCTCGGTAATCTCTTGCAAAATGCCACGTGTCAGCACTGCTCTTCTGGCTGCTGTTAAAAGCCTAAGTTGTACACCTGGAAATATCCCAAAACCACAGTGGGGGTCCTCATATCTGGGCCCAAGAGCAGAGGTTTAGTCCTGTAGCGTGTAGGTATGACTTCAGCATCACGATCACGGTCAGGATATACTTTATTGTTTCTTTAGGGAAATTAGTCCTTGGTTCAGCACTGCAGCATAAACAGACACACAGGCACAGTAAACACTGTACTGTTCCCACATACACGCATAGGTAATGGCAAGAGCAACATACATCAGTGGAGTAGGATCGAATGAAGTCCCCCAGCACATTGTACAGCCACAAATAATTGATCACGGCTTGACAGATCTTGAGGTTGCACACGTTCGATTGCACAGCCTCTGTGGTCTCATATTTTGTATTCTATTTAAAATATTAATAGTCGCTGGCACAAAAGAATTTGGGCACTCCGTGCTCCTGCTGGGAGGTGAGAGCTCGTACTCTGGATAGAGGACATGTGATGTATTCTTTGTGCTCCTCTGAGCACACAGTGTTTATAAATAGACTGCTCAGAAATAGAATTTGCAGCGTTTTCTGTCAGATATTGCGGTAGAGCCCTTTTTCTACTCACAGTTATTGGTGAATAAAAGCTCGCAAATTTACATAGTACAGCAATAAATAACAATAAGTCAGTTCGTCCCTTTATTGTTAGTAAACATGATTTATATGTTAAGCCTCATTTTTCTATTTATCTTATTCAATCTTGTTCAAAAAATAAAAAGTAAGTATATAAATATTTAAAAAATGACATATTCTTCCAATACTTTGCACTGGACAGCAAAAATTATGTCAACATTTCCACACAAAATTAATTTTTTTCAGAAGAAAAAAAAAAGTTCAGAAAAGAAATCTTTAAAATACTAATCCCAGGAATTAGAGAACTATAATACATATCATCTCCACAACTAAATACTGAGCTGTATTGGGAGCAGTTTGGAGCACAGCCAACTATTTATGACAGCATTTCTATAATTTATTCCCTCTTTTATTGCCAATTCATTGTAATGTTCAAACACTGATACATGATCAATCAATATCTTGTATGCTGGTTTGGTTGTCCTCTATTTAAAGAGAAAGATTAATTTGGCGAGATGATGCTGCTGCATTTTCATAATTGACTTCTAGGCAGCCTACAAATAAAGACGTCACTGTGGAAAAGTGTACTGTAAGCACAAATAGTTAGGTGCTGTATGAAATATTCAATGAGTCATTGAATTATATGCGTTCGTAAAATTCAAAGTGAGTCCATCCTTTCGATTTAGACACGCTTGCATGCCGTCCAAGTTGAATCACCGGCGAGAGCGAAATCCGTCTGTGCCGTACTATAAAACTCTGCCGATTCGATCAGCATAGCTTTGATAAAAGTATCAACTTTTCATCAACATTTTCTCTCATATTCTCGTTTTATTATAGTCATAAAGGCCAAATACATGGACCCATCTTGACTTCCCCATTCACTGCTATTCATTTTTGATATCTGTTTGACACCTGTGCTGTTTACAAAGAATCAAATATTGCATCCTGAACACGCTACAGCTTCATTCTTTTCAGCATACATCCCTTGTTGTTACTGTCACAGGTCAATTATCAGCTTCTCCTCCTGCAGTCTGATGAATGTGAGCTCTAAAATACATTACACTATCTAATCACTTTACTAAGGAAATTCCTGCTCACTTCATATTTCTCTTTTTTATAATTGACGACAATTAACAGTTGTACTGTTGTTTATATTTTTTGGTTGTCTGATGTAACCCCTGCAGACACTGTCAAAGATGTAGTTGGATCCTGGATTCTCTGCATCAAATGATGAGGTGCTGCACACTAAAAAAACAAAGATTTACACATGCATACATACACTCTGTTTCTAACCTTGAGGGAGTGTTTGAAGCTGTAGGACGGGGTCTTCTCATGTCCATCCGTGTTTTCTTCTCGTTTCTTACAGAACAGCAGCAGTTTGTCGTACAGGAAGAGGTGTCTCTGCATGGGCTTAAACCTGGCCAGGTCCTTCACCTGAAACCACATCATGATGATAGAAGTCAGTCTCCACCGTTACAAGATAAGTTCATCAGTTAATCAGCCTGTAAACCTAAAATGTGATTCTGTATAACTTTGTATATGCATTTATGGCCTTCTCCATATTTTCAGTGGGCATCAGTTTCCTTCCATTACACATTTTTTCACATATCTCAAAATGGATTTCAATGTGATTGATTACATTCAAAATAGCATTGTGTGTGTGTGTGTGTGTGTGTGTGCGCGTGTATGTTGTGTTATTGTACCTTATTGTGGCCTTTCTTGTGGTCAGTCCACACATTGAAAGATCCCTGCATCAGCAGCTTCCCCAGCTCGCTCAGGTTTCCCTGCAGACGACCCGCACAGATACATCAGAATTAAAGCTCGTAAAGGCATCGAAACAGCATCTTTGGAGGTACAGGACCAATTTAATGGCAACCGACAGGGACATATAGGCTGTGTCTCATTTCAGGGACTGCACACTACCATTCGAAAAACACAGTAGACGAGAGACGACTAGATCTAACCGAAGCTGTTTAGAATCATTCATCAATATTAAACACAAAGGTTTAAAGATGATGTCACCTGCACAGTAATACAATTCCAAAAAGTATAGAAATGGTAGCAGATTGTAGTGAATGTGAAGTCAAATAATTTGGAGATGGTAAATGTAATTCTGCTTGTTTCGCAGTAATGTTGATGATGATGGTGATGGTGATGATGTTACATACTGACCTCAAAACCAGTGATTGCTATCTGATGCATGGAGTCATTGACAGACTTGATGATGTCCAGCATGGTGGCCAGAGCCTCCTCCAGCTCCGCTGTTCCCTCACCTTTATTGCACTTCAACATCTCCTGGAAGACAACAGGCAGGGGAAAAAGATGAAAAAAGAGAAGAGAAGAGGAAAAGGAAATCGAAAGTGCAAAAACGATCAAAGCAAAGCAGCACTTGTATGCATAACAAGGGAATTATCTCACTATCTGAAGAAAACCACTTTCCACTGAAATCTGGAGATAATCATTTTAATATCTCTGAAAAACTACAGCAGCAACAATAACAAAAGATCATTTTACACATCTTTTCTTTGCTTATATATTTCAACGGCCGAGCTGCTGATGCCCAAAAAACAATTGCCTCTTATAAGAATCTCACCTCAGCAGTCGAAGAATAGAATTCACATTCAAACTGATCATTACAACAATTATAAAATCTATGTATCAATTAAATTAATGTGTATTTTGTAATAGTTGCACAATCACTCTTCATCGTGGCAGTTGTGGACTGCATTCATATTTAATACTGGTGGGAGACTGAAGCTTCACTGTGACTCTGGGCTAAATTGAGCAGCTTTTCTCAGCTCCAGTGGGGGATTAGTGAACAAATGAACCACATAATGCTAAAACTAATGCCTTCTTAATAATGTATTCACATTATTTAAAAAAGGACGTGATAGAATTTAGAGAGAGACAGAATAGAAACCGTATAATGTGGGCCCAAAGATCATTCGGTATAGGAGTTACCTTGAGCATGAGCTGGTATTTGGTGATCCTCTGCACAGGCTTCAGTAGATATGCATCCAGAGACAGCTTGTGGTCCAGCTTCTTCTGGCATTCCTGTTGGCACAAACACCCAACATTCAACGGCTATAATAGGGAAATTTCTCATGCAAAGTCCTTTTTGCCATTGTCCCAGTATAACTCAGAGGGCGAGATTATCAACTTGGCTAATAACTATTTCCTTGTGACCATTCTGTTGGTAGAAAGTGGCATAAAAAGAACTCCAGTTTTTAAGGACCGCAGTGTTTTAAAAATGTCTGTCATCATTCCATCTTGCATCTTTAGAGGCACAGCCACAGCAAGCTTTAGGCAAGTCTGGTATCAAAATATGACACTTGGTGTGCATCGGCAGCCCCTGGTCACTATGAAAATGTGTTATAATTATTATTATTAAAATCTGTCTACATTTACCAGCACCGATTTGTACTTTGCAATGGCAAATGCTGTGTTTTTGCATTGACTGGTTTTATAAAAAGTCAGAATAACGAAGAACAACAACTCTGCTTTGTTGACGAAGTTTCATGTAACAGGCCCCACTTTACATTTTCTGATTTTGATCCATAATTCAGAAACGAATGAAAGGTAGTTGTGTGGAGCATTCATAAACAACATAAATTTATCATCAAGTTGATCTCTTTGCTTTTCCATTTGTGCCGTGAGCCATGATTGCATCACAGGCTCTGAGCACACTTCATGCAGATATTTCCACACGGTGATTTGATGCAACAATGCACTCTGTTCCTGTCTATACACTTGCTCGGGCTGTGTAGGAATCCAGCCCTGAGGCCTATCCCATCATAAAGTGGGTGAGTGCCAGCGCACACTCTGGACAGTCCTTCTATCCATCACATCGCTGGGAGGAAAGCCACAAATACACAAAACATGAAACCTCTCCACGCCAGCTGGAACCACCGTCTCGTCTGTGGCGAGACGACCGTGATGTTCGGTTTGCAAACGTCCTCTGCAGAGGAGGGTGTGTTGTTGTTAAAAATCCCATATAGCATGAATTCAATTCTTAACTCATATTTATTGAGCGTACTCCAAACTACTGTCAGAGATCTTAATGATTATAAGCAACAACCCACTCTAAGACAGTAAAATTATGCCAATAGGCCCATTAATTTATTCATTATTTAATCTAAGAGTAATTATGATACAATTGCTGTTTTAAATGAGACTGACACTTTCCATGTTTACTATCTTATCATTCAACTTTTTTGCCGTTTTAGCCATCCTACTGTTAATGAGCGCCGTTACAATATGCATCTACTTGACCAAACTTTACATTGGGTGACTTCTCTGTTATTTTGCAAGAGGTAAACCGCAGACAGGGCGTAGAGCTGCAGATCGTCTGCAAAAATGCACCCACAAACAAAAGATCGACATTTTGTGCAAAATTAGCCACAGCATGCCCAGGTGACGACTTTGTAAATGTCAAGCATAACTGTATCTGCAGCAGCAGCTTGAGAACAAAGAAGCAGACAGGTGCAGCTGCGAAGTCTCAGCTGAACTCTTACACCACTGTGAAATGCAGCCACCAGTAAATGATCTCATTCCCTCCTGTTATAAGTCGTAACCACGTGTTATTTCTATTAACGTTAAGATGTCAGCTCTCTGTAAAAACGAGACGGTTTCAGTTCTGCTTTTATCGCATGAACCATTCATCAAGTTACATCACCAGTGTTGTTAAAGCGTTCTTAGTGGTAAATAGAAGAACTCAGCTGTTTGTTCATAAATTATGAATGATGTCATGGTGTTGTGTTTACATTATTGTGGTATCTTGTAATAGGAGGGTTCAGAGAGCCACACAGACCTGTGTACAGACTGATGTGCAGCTGTTGATTGAAACAGAGTAGCGCTCTCCCCATATTGTTTATGTTAGTGTTTATTTTAATGTAACATCTTTACTTGGACAATCTATCGTCTCAATATTGGGTATTCATTTTAGTCTCATATATACATTCATAAGTGGAAGTGGGAAATATCGCTTTCTAATGAAGAAAAATCCATATAATTCTAATTTTGGATACAAACTGTGCATCTTGGTCAGCTGAATAAAAAGATATGAATACCAATTTAGCCAGTAAAAATAAACCTATGCCCTTGTGTGTGTGTGTGTGTGTGTGTGTGTGTGTGTGTGTGTGCTACCTGAAAGAATAGGCTGTCTCCACACTGTCTCCAGAGAACCTCAGATCGGGGTTTATTCTGACAGTACTTCTCATACACCTGCAGTTCCTCTTTCTGACAACGGACACACACAAACACCCATGGTTAGGATTCACACATGCCTCTTCCTCTTGCGTTTCTCACCTTAACCGAGAACACGTATGGGTAAAGACAATCGAAATGGGTCACGGTTTGGATCACTTCAGGGCAGACACCTTAGGTCTCCAGTGGCTGAATAGAGTCTAGTATGTGGTCACTGGCAGCACGTGCTTACTGACTCATTCTTCCATGACAGCGCTGTGTACCGGTACACTACTTCTGATTCCTTGTTGGCTGTTTGCTTATTACCTGCTGGTAGCATTTATGATCATTCACTCCTATATGTGTACGTGAGTGATAGAACGTTGTATGGAGTGATTGCTTTGTAAGGTAAGTACTTGTATGTTCCTCTACATACTAGACATCAGTGCAGGAGGTGGACATTTGCATTCATTGACTCTCATATGTTTAACAAATGATTGGTTTTGATTGTTATATATGGACTATAATACACATCCAAGCTTTTCAATGCAACATCATGGGTTTTGCATTCAATATGGCCATCCACACACATGGCTCGGGCTTTTCCAAATGCTGCAATCAAGGCAGATAGTGGAGTCAGTAGAACCAATAGCAACGATTACCTCCGTAGAGCTCAATGTCGCTCATTTTCACGTCCCAATACGTCAGGAACACTGACAGCTCCTTCACTTTGCATTTCAAGGGCATGTTGCAATTTAAGATTCTTTCCCTTTCACCAAGGGTGTTCACCAAGGCGGTGGCAGCTACTCTGTCACTTCTACAGGTAACTGTTATAAAGATCCTGACGTATCTGGACGATATGCCTGTCAACCTCCAGCTTTCTGGCTCATGTCTTCCAACCTCACACCTGTGACAGAAACCCACTTTGTTAAATCAAAGGGTTCCCAAGGAGAATTTTCCTCCAAGGAGGGCCCAGAGTTTTGTCAGTGCACCGGCTGTCATACAAATGTAGGCCTGTCCTCGTCTCAGTCTCCATTTTAAGATCTAGATCAGGCGTATCTAGAGGGGTACCATGCAAAAGGGCACGGCATGGTCACCTACAGCTACGGTATATAGGCCACACGTCGTCACATGACCCCGTTGATGTTACGGCCTTGAAGATAGGTAGGAGGATGGCATCATTCAAGGTTCTCTCTCACAGAGCCACAGTTTATGACCTAATTTACGGTACATACTCTGCTACTGTGTCTTTTTGTACTCACCCTTTTCAGAAAGCAGGTTCCCACCAGCTCGGGTTTCTCTGCACAGTTCTCCAGCTCCTTCCGAAAGGTCCTAGTATCAATAAACATGTATCAATAAAACAGGAAACAGATTACTTCCTTTATTTGCGCGGACACGATATTTCTAGCATATTGGGCATAGCATGGAGACTAAATGGACTAAGGCAGTCACAATAAGACACATACACACTTTGGCATTGTTACATCTAATTTGTAGATTTCATACTTGTTGTGTTGTTGTGAGAACTACACTTTCACAACCACACATCAGATGACTTCAAGATTTGTTGTACGATTGGAAAATTGATTGACATTCCTGATCATTTTTTGGCGTGTTTCCATTGTGACACTTTACCTGGACGAGAGTTAAACAGACACTCTGTTTAGATTGTATCAGTTTCTTTGCTGTTCCACCCATTATTTAAATAAAACAACCGCTATATCTAACGTGTAAGAGGAGATTAGAAACTGGACAAACCAGTTGGGTGTGCACGTATGTGTGAGTGCTGATATGCATTATAGATACCGTTCGTATGTAATCTGAGAGATGCAACAATGCCTGCGAAACCTGAGAGATATGTTGTCGGCTACACGGAGGAGGGTGGACAAATTCTATTTGATGTGTTCTCCAACAGCAGCCATGGCCCTGTCAGAGTGAGTGTTCTTGGAAAATGATGTGGGGTTGTAGCTCAGAGGTGGAGCACACACTCACTCCTCACATGCTTTTGTTTGGCGATCACACAATTGCCTCCCCTGCCCTATTTTCTGTCGTCTACTCATTCAAATGCCGGAATTCTAACAGATGTGTGACACGCCAATGTACGAGATGCATTATTTCTACCTGTTGTGAAATTCATATATCTCTGGCAGGTTACCGAACAACACGTCTCGTTTGTTCTCCAAGGATGCGGGGATGAGGTAGCTGAGCTCTGAGTTGTCCAGCTCTGCAAAGTAACCCTGGGGGGGGAAGACGAGGACGTGAGCCCGAGGATAAGAGAGGAAAGGGTGGCAGAGAGAGAGACACAAAGTACCACGAGAGAGCAAAGAGGAAGTACTTCCACCAAGGAGGAACAAGACGGTTATTCTTTTTCCCTAAAATAGTTCCTAATTTGATGTGGCACTTCTCTTTTATCCTCTGCATGCTAAATTTTTAGGAAATTTTACAAAAAAAAAAAGGATTAATGCCAGACCATGCACACATCACTGTTAGAGCTCTTAGTTAACTGATGCTGAGGTTTGGTTCAATAGGTAAAATAACTCCAGTTGGTTCCCTCCCTTGATCCTCTTCTTTTAAGGAGGTGTTCAAATATACACTGTGGCCTCCACAGCTGTACAAATGTCACACTGACTATAAATACAAATACGCTGTGAACTAACAGAAGTGTTCAAGCTGATTGTTCATCTATAGCTTGTACATCACTGATAGCTCATGATATTTCATCAATCCCCACTTCAAGGTCTCTTACTTGGCAGTTCCTATGGTGATATTGATATATTAATATTCAATATCAATATCAATATTGATATTGTTTTCTCATGTTTAGTGATACCACTTTCCAATTGTCAACAGGTGTGTGTGCTACTGTATGCAGACATACATATAATCATATTAATTCAAGTCAAACACTCGTTTCAGAATGCCATATAGCCTATTCTGAGATATTAAAGGCAAAATTAAGGAGTCATAATGTTCAAAACGGTACCATATATACTGTACCTCCATGATGCTTTGCAGTTCCTCCACATACAGCCTCTCTGTTTCAATCAGCTCAGCCATGATGTGTCTGCAGAGGAAGACAAGAAAGAATGCATGCAGACGTTAATTCATGCAGATATGAATCAGGAAAGGAAGTTTAACAACCACTGTGCCTTGAAAAAAAAATCTAACCAGGATCCATCGTCAAAGAATCACATTGAAGGTGCTACTCTGCTCATTCATTGCTTCAATATACTGCAGCTACTTTGGTATTGTCTTGTTTTGATTTGATCACTGAATGCTAGTTAATGCTAAGCTGCGGCCTTTGGCTGTCCAGAGGACACTCAGTTCATTTTGAGTGGTGAGTGGCCCGACTGGAGACGATGCCGGTGCAGTCACAGAGCAAAATCAACCTGGTCAAAGCAAACGTTTACAGACATTAATGGACCCTTTAATGTGGCCACTTGTATAAGCTTTGAGTTTGTGTGCTTTATATGCAATCATAAGCCTTTGGGGACAAGCTTAGAGCCTGTTTAATGTACATAACATTTTATTGGTCAATAAAGCTCCATCCAAATGCATCGGATGCTCCCATCTGTCATATCAAAAGCAGGAGATGAGGCATGAATGACGGTAAGGGCTGTGGGAAGAAACGTGTTTGTGTGAGCGTGCGGGTGTGTGTAAATACTTGTATGTGCATGAGGTGGAAGTGTATTAGGACAATTTATCAAGCGAAGTCAATGTTATTAGTTGGATAACGGCGGAGGAAGGTAATTTTTCATCCCGTCCTCAAGGGTTCTGCGTACATGACCGGGCTTAGGTCCCAAACGTGGCATAATGTGACAGCTTTTATGGGATGGCAAATGGGCTTACATGGACCTGGCACGTCCCGCATGAGTACATGACAGTTTGGTGTCTGAGACCGAGGTAAACAAAATGCTGCAAGGAAAGCAGAAGACTGAAATAACGCTGCATCGGTTGCATAACTGTTGCAGCAAGTCGTTTAATTACTCCTGAGCTATGCGGGTGAACGTAATGTCATCGGCGATGTTTTGTCAGTCTGTTGTCTTTGCAGGTTAATTGGGGATAGAATGAGGATCAAGGTCACAGGGCGAGGTCAACGTTTCAGCCCGATGCAACGCTGAAGTCACTGCACTATTGGTGGGTTATTAAATTAATATAAAGGTGATGTTTGATACACCTTACCTGTTACATGTTAAATATTTAGTGAATAATCTAATGAATATTCAGGACAGAAATTCCCACTGCACACTGAATTAATTGCGCTGTCATTATCTGGTGAATATTCATATTAATTCCCAGTGGCATAATGTCAGCAAATGCTACATAATGACGCTGTAGCATTAATATTCATGATGTCGTTTCCTGAAGTGTATTCCAATATTAATATTATGAGGAATATTCGGGATGGAAATTGGAATGAACACCATTAAAACTTCTATTCTGCAGTGGCGTGGGTGTAGCATGCACGCAGTTAGGGTCAACGCAACAGGAAATCATTCGTAGGTGGACAGACTCGTATGGGCAGGTCTCTGATGCGTGACAAATTTATTTCCACATATAAATGTGGCGCAAGTCAGATGAGAGAAAATCTGATTTCACTGTGTTTTTTACTGTACATGTTTACAACATATAGTGGATATTGGAACAAAACACTGTTATTGGGTCCCCCGTGGCATCCAAATGTTACTCAATGGAAACTCACTGGTTTTTCCGTCATTTATGATGCAACTGTAAAGCCTCAGTTAGAGCCTCACTGTAACCCAACTACCTCTCTCTAACTTTGTTAAAGCTAAGAATGCACAGAGGTCCAGGGGTGCACAATGAGACAGTGTATGGCTGCTACCTTACAAAATGAGCATGATGGTCTGTATTCATATGTATAATTTCACACATGCACGCAAACACAGTTATCTTTCTGTTGAGACTTGTGGATGACTTCTTGATATAATTAGATTTATACCACATGATGTGTGCATCAGCTGATTCAGCTGCAAGAGCAGACATTCTTTAGCCTCCTTAATATGAATACATCGTAAATGTACCCTGGTGACGACTCAATGAAGAAGAAATGAAATGAAGAAATCCTCCTGGAATTTGAACCAAGAACAAGAACTTTCAGTAAAGTCCAAGACTGTAGCACAAACTGACAAACAGACTTGTTGAATTTCTAATAAGATCATTGATTTAAAAAAAATACCTCGCCGCCTTTATCTTTTTTATTTTTTTAATTTCTGTGTATCTTTTCATGTGTTGAAGTGCGTGGGCACAACGCAGTGTTCTCTCAAAACATTAAGGAAATCGTGCTGATACAAAGGAACAATGTTTATTCTTAACTGTACGTGAAAAGAATATTGCACCGTTCTTATAAGTCTGATGCATTTAAAACTGATTTTAATCTGAGCGGCATGGCTGCTTTTCTTATCCTTAGGATACTTTCATCAATGATCAGATGCGGTTTGCATATGAAACTGTCCCCTTTAACTGGTTTGTCTGCTTCCTTTATAGGGAGTAAAGATAAACCTGATTATGAATTCAGCAGATTCCTTTCTATTGAGTTACAGCAGCCACCTGAATAAATTCCAAAGCAGTGTGTCTGTGAATGTGGCTTCATTTTTTTCTTGCTCGCATGCTTTCTCATAGTTTACATTCCTTGCATCCCTGCGTGGCTCAGACTCCTGCGTGAAGACAACTTTACTGTCAGAATCTGCTGCCACTATTTGTGCGTCAAGCTCATTTTCTCCCTCTCATTAGAGATCTTGCACAGATTGATGCACCTTATTAAATTCATCGACGGCTTGTTTGAATATAACCATGCATTCATCAAGATTTCCACCTTTTTATTTCATTAAATTTCCATGTGCACGCTCCAAGCTTACCTCAAAAAGTGATTTTTTTAAAAATCCTCTTTGGTCGTTTGGACATTTTGACCTCTTTGTTTTCCTTTATGTTTTGCGGTTTATTTATTTATTTTTTTGTTTATTTGGAAATCTGTCTCTTATAGCAATTAAACCTTTGTTGATATCATGAAAAGAAATGACTTTCGGGATGTCAACAACCGTTTAATTTGTTTCCAGAACGCATACTTCCGCCCCCTTAATTAGCCTCCATTATGACAGAGGCGTCACTCATCCATTCATCCCTTCTTTTTAACAGCGCTCCTCCTTCATTTCTATGCGTTCCACCGCTGACTCATCGATTATCTTACCTTAACAACAGGGAATTTGTGTCGACTAACCGCCACCTACATGACTAAAGCGCGCACGGATAGGCGTCACAAACGGTATTTAGGTTTGGACGACTGGATTTTAATTATCGTATACGCCCGCTGACAAAAAAAGGACAATAGGATCGAACACATGACGCTTTAGTGTTTACAAAATATTTGGGCGGACGGAAAACTGTTGCGTATTTGCCTGCCAGGACAACAAATCAATCACCGACTTGGACTTTTTGACTTCAAAGAGCAGGAGGAACCCAGCAGGACGCTTCTTACAATCAGCGCTCACACAGGTGTGTATCAGGTGATTCATAATCAACAATATTACGCTTGTGGGCCATTAAGTCCAGTTTTGTTAAATTATTATCCTTAAATTCTTAAATTTATTATCATAAGTCAAGACATCATAATTCAAATCAAATTCAAATGACTGCATCTTCTAGATTTAGTTTAAATTAAAAAAATCTTACATTTAAAACTAAATATAGCTCCAGCACGTGTGTTTTTAGGATGTGGATCTGCGGTAAATATTCTTTTGTTGTTATTTATATATTTTAGGTTGGGTAGAAATTTCAAACTGAGAAAGAGTGGGATGGTAGACGAGGTAAAGAGGAAGTGACTGCCATTGCAGCCGAGTGGTTCCTCCTCCCTGACACACGCACACTCACTTGCACTCATAGCTCACTCCTCCTCACACACAGTCACACACTCCCACAGACAGAGACACTCCAGACAATCAGAGTTGGAGGTTTAAACACAGTCTGGGCTACTGGCATTGACTGGAGGAAGGAAAGGCGAAAAAAAAGGAGAAAAGGGGGGGAACACTGACAAGAGTGGAAGCGGCTGGAAAGAGTGAGTCAGAAGTAATGGCGATGTCTGAGGAAACGGGGGATAGTTTTTACAGGAGCTCAGTGGAGGGCAAGAGGTGGATTTAACAGAATTTTCACTTTACACGCAACAACGGAACGCACAAAGTCTTGGTAAGTAAGTCATGCTGTGGTTGTGTGTGTGTGTGTGTGTGCACGGTCAAGTCTATATCTTCCAATGCTGCTATATATGTCCATTTGTGTGGTCTACAGAAAGACAGAGAGAGAGAGAGAGTTAAGCAGGATCCAAGTTGGCTCTTCAGGGGTGATGAAGTCATCCTTAAACACTTTACAAACAAAAAGTGTCCCCTTTGTGCTGCTGACATGCTGCTCAGGCCACATTCCGACTTCTTCAGAGAGACTCAGTCAACTCAAGCAAAGACTTAGCCGGCTGCTACAAACTATCACTGAAATCATATTTGTTGCATTATCCGATCAGTTCTGCACGGACAGCTCTGACACCGAAAACCACATGTCAACGTTCTCAGCATTTATCGTGTGTGCGGCAGCCTCTGAAGTGCTGCCACACACACGCACTACATGCCAAACCAAACCAGGCTCGCCTCCGGCCCTTATAAGGATGAAGAACTTTTATATTATGTTGATAAACGTTTTTAATCATTTTTAAATCATAAATGAAGGACACGTGCTTTAACTAAAATTTTTGAATTTTTAGGTCACTCTGGTAACATTATTCATTCATTCTGTTTGGGAAAACAACACACTGAGTGACAATTAAGACCAATAGCCATGCTATGACATCTGTCCAGACACACGCACAGTGTGAAAAGTTGATGCATCATTGTCACTTGTCTGTCATGAAAAAAGTATTTTATAAAAAATTGCAATGAGAGCCCATGTAACACTGACCTATTATATACTTGTGTATATATACTGTATATATATATATATATGTATATATGTATGTATCAAACTCATCCAGTCCAGATGAAACTGTAGGACCATTCTGAGGAGCATTTCTGAATAGATTTTATCCATATTGGTCCAGATCAGACAGCAGACAACATGCAGATTAGATGAAAGCATTCTAATATGCTAATGCACAGTAGAGGGGCTTTAGAGTGCCACTACCAAAATGAACCAGGCTCTGTTCTGTTTATTTGTGACATGATGTCATGAACCCTGGCGTGTACCCTTCTGATTTACACCTCTTGTATGTATATTGAAATCATATATTATTGTTGGTGGGGTCATATTTTGTAGTCTGATAACAGTAGATTAAGTGCGATCAGACAATCGGAGGTCTAACGCATTTGTTGGACAGAACTTGCTCAGCCTCTCAGAGCACGAATGTATTGACTTATTACTCGTAAGATCTTGCTTAGATAACCACTGACGTGATGTCACACACATCAATACAACTCTGACCACAGTGGAATGTGACATTTATCCATAACATTCCACGTGAGGCTACGTTGTCGGGTCACGTTTCCCTGACCATCAGGGTCGTATGATTTAAAAAAAGACTTGCCGTGTATCACAGAAATAGTCTCTATATATTTAATATGATGATTCCACTGCGGGTTCTATCATTATATAGAAACCTCAAACATTCAGTACGTCATCTGACCGACCAGCACCAAGACACACAAACACAGACAGACAGCGACGGAGCATCCGACCCTGCATTCATCATGAGTGTAAAGAGACCGAGGATGTTGGAGAATATAGAGATGTTATTTTGACGAGAGCCCTCCGTCCTGATGGGGCTCTAGTCGATCTGCTCAACAATCTTCAAAACCATCTGTCGCCTGGAAGGGTGTCACAAGCCATTATCAGGCCGCACTTCTCTGCCTGTTTACAAGCAGTTCCTGCTCTACTCAGTCACCTGACTTGTTTCCAATTCCCCTCATACATCAGCCAGTTTCTATAAGCTTGGACCAGATCCTCTTTAAAGCCCAGCTCAAGTCTCCCAGCCACGTCTGCTCCCTTATTTGCCCCTTAATAATTATTAATCTATTCTTTCTTGTTAACTGATTGAGCACTCAGATTTTGTTGAACATTGCCTCTCCTGGTTATGTGTCAGGTTTCCAATCATTGATTGTCCTTTGACTAATCACACACTCCTTGGAGTAGTTTATTATTAACCTGCATGCCCTCCTCCTTATTGTGAACGTGGACTATTTCACATACCACTCTGCTGCATAGTTCTTGGTTTTTTGGAGCTTATTCGGGCAGTCAGAATCTCCTTTCGTTCAGGAGGC
Organism: Brotula barbata; assembly: GCA_900303265.1. Lineage (NCBI taxonomy): Eukaryota > Metazoa > Chordata > Actinopteri > Ophidiiformes > Ophidiidae > Brotula > Brotula barbata. The sequence goes on from OMNV01029456.1 coordinate 128,322, forward strand.
CCACGCTCATAAATCTTGATGTAGCTGGCAGGCTGAAAATGAAACTGTAATCAAAAATATAAAACTATATTAAACAGGATCAATAAAGACACCTTAAAGTTCTCACCTATAGGTTTTGTGTTTTCAAACCACCCCTGTGCAGGAAACAATTTAGGTGTCAAACTAATGAGAACACGAGAATTAAGACTACGCAGGCGTCAGGATTGTCACTGAAAATGCAGAAATTCTGGATCTCTGTTGGTTATTGTTGCGTCACAAGACTGCTGGATATCAGGGCCACATGTGAGAGCAATCTATTGTTAGCTGACATGGTGTTTGGTGAAATCTGCTGCCGTGGATGTGTGTGACAGCGGGTCACACACATCAGCGGCTTCTCTGGTCAGAGGCCAAAGCTCTTCTATTATGACGCTTTCTGCTGGGTCAGCACTGGCATTCACAGCAGCCTCCACGCATTTAAGCACAGATTTTGACCTACGCGCTGCACTTCAATTATTCGGACCATGCACGCATGACAGAATGCATTTTGTTCGTAGAAAACCAGCTTCCCAGCCTGTGATGCCAGCTGGCTTTAGCCAATTGTTTTCGTGTTTTGTAAACCTGACTCACGAAGCGACGATGTTACGTAAGGACAGGAAAGGTGTTGCTTTTTTTTACATTAGGTTGGAATCACCGGTTCTGTTGGATTTCGAGCATCAGCTACATCATTACAACATTTCCCCATAGAGAAATCAACATTAAATTTTTAACATGTATGGTCTTGTGAAATCAGAGGCCTGCAAAAAAAAAAACATAATAAAATGAAAGCCTGAGGATAACGGAAGGCTGAGAAAGGACACTGCAGAAGAACGTAAGGTGAACGCATCTCCGTCATGACACACAGCATACACACGAATGATCGCTTTGGTTCAGTTGAACGCAAAAACGTAACACTACAAAGTGAGGTTGTGTGTGCCAATTCAGGATGGTGGCTACCATCTGGGAGGAAAATAATCCTGCAACTGGTGCGTATCATCTGATTAGTTGTGTAAAATCTGAATTTATGGTTGATACTTGGAGCATGTACCATTGGACATGTGTATTGCAAGCCTTAATCTTAGCCTTATTGCATTATCCCATTGTGAGCTGTTCCATATCTAGACCTCACACCTCCTAATCTGGCAGAATAGGAACTCTCAAAATCAGACAGAAATTCCCGTCCTTACGCGTGATTTCACCAACATCATAGCTGGAAGGCGTAGGAGTTTGCAAAGACAAAGAGGAAAAGGGTGTGGCTATCGGGATTGGTGGACGACTGCATTTCAACAGTTGTGTGCCTGTGCTTGGCTGATTAACAGTCGCGGTGCAAGTCAGTGTTGGCTGGAAGATTCAGCTTTGATAAAAAATGTTTGACAGGGATGATTTCTTAATATATGTGTTATTGTGACAAAGTATGTGAAGCGTGGAATTGTGGGGCATCGTGATACTATATAGTCATATTCACACACAGACCTCTTTCTATAAATATTAATTCGCTAAGTATACCTCATAGCAGTCAAATTTTTAACGTCCCTGCCGGTGATTTGCGGCGCGTTTACAGCTGCAGGATGCTGGAATGTGTGTGAATGCAAAAACAGTCCCTGGGAAAAGGTCTGACAGTGTGAATAATCCAAATTCCACGATGCTGGTATAGAAACTCTGATATCTTTACTGAAAGCCCTGTTGAACATTTGCCCTTAAGCCTCAGTGAGATGTGGAAGTTTGTCGTTGTGCCTTGTCTGACCTTTTTTTTTTTTTTTAGAAAATAATACAAATATCTGCGGTACTGTTTCTATATACTTCCTTCTGAAACAAGAACGCGAGGGTCTTCGTGGGTGTGTCTTATCGTTTATGAGCAGCACAGATCTTATCTGAGTTGTCTAACGCGGATGTCAAGCATCTTAAGCTGTTTCTTTTAGAAGAAAGTCAATGAAAGTTCACAATTGGTGATAAAAGTGAGAGCCAAAGATGGGAGGGCCTTGACAGTCTGAGTGAACTGTGACGTACTCAGACAGGGCGTCAATGATTTCACTTTTATTGCCAATATGACTGTAAATCTGGATTTTCACTATTTCAAATTGCTTTTTATTCAGGGCCTTCCATATAACCAAAACTGAAAATATGTCCTACCGAACTACTGAATCAGCAGAATTTGTCAATAGTCAAATGCGATCTCGGTCCCAGGAGGGTTTAACTTTTTCAATTATTGGATTTCAAAAGTGTTTGAAAAAGTGAAAACTGACACAGATATGTGGCAGCAGGCAGCAAGAGTATCACAATAAAACCACAGGACATTGAAAGATTATAGAGCACGACGACGTCCCACAAAGTCCCAACTGAGCCGTCTGCCACAGACACGGCAGAAATTCATATCAAATTCCTTCTTAACTCCACAAATACGATCATGATATCAGGAGGAATGTCAAATATTCAGACCGCCTGCAAAAATTTCTCTAAACATGATACAGACATACAGTATGTTGACAGGACGGCGATAAAACTGTAAAACACACTCTCGCTGTCACACACATACACACACCCCAGCGGTAAAACACCTGCACAAAGGTTTATGCGTCATTCGGTTCAATCTTAATGCCGTGTGGGATATAACCGACAGCTTTTGTCCGTACCGCAGCCTGGTTGTCTACATGGTTGCTCAGCTCTTACTTAAAGGAAATGAACAACGTTTTTGCAGTTTGACTCAACAGTGACATTTAATTTTTTTTCCCTTTGTGTGCAGCGTTATCTGTATAGAGTGGAATTAAAATGACAAATTCAAGTAATTGGTTAAAAATTACGAACACGGGAAGTGAACAGTTTCCATACGTTCGGGATGTAGAAATAATATATATGTTGAATATAGAAATATTAGCTTATTGAATGTTTACACACTGAAATAGAAATTCTACTCAAATATTAAACACACCTATACACACTCCGAGTCGTTCCACCCAGGCTACACACCCTTTATTTGAATTTCAGAGAAGGTGACATGATACCCTGTGGTAGTGACACAATGAAAACTTGATGTCCTGCTGCCGCCGCCGCCACACGTGGTTGTGATTACATTTAAATCTTTGACTGCAGACTGTTCAACCGGCTTTATCCTTCCGTGAGTACTTTTTAAACTGTTGGCGTCTGTTTAAATCCCGTTTGCGTTGCCGGTCGTCGTCCACGTTAGACCATGTGCGTGCTAGGACAGCTGCGTTGGAATTTGTAGTCTGACAGAGGAGTCGTGGATTACAGCAGCCACTCCCCACCTCGGTGTGTTTATCATCCACCCGTCGTATTGACATGAAATTTTTTTGTAACACGTTTTAGAGCGGTGAAGTGGAGCCGTTAGTGTAATTGTTGTACACAGTGCCAAACTAAACTGAACAATCTGATGCTGATGAAGTAAACTGACACTTTTATAGCGGTTCACCACAAACCTCACCAAATAACGTCAGCCAATTGGCTGATGTCCTCCGCTCATTGATCGTTAATCCAGACAAACCTCTGTTATGAATGAAGGCGAGGATGAAGCCAATGAACAATAAGTTAATGATTGTCAGCACACGTGTAAAACACTCGATAAAACTCTGTTATTTGATTAATAACTGTTGTAGCTACACTATTAAAAGGAAATTATACCCGATGGTTGCAATGATCCGGCACCGTGTGAAAGGAACAGTCGGCCTTTGGACAGGGATGACAATCTGTAGTTCTTACTTAAATATGATATCATCTTGAAATGCAGTATATTTCATTATAAAAGAGCTCAATTATGACTAAAAAAAAAACTTTCCTTTTGTTTCTCTTCTACAGATGCGAGTGTGTCATGCCAGTCCATGTCAGGGGGAGGAGGAAGAGGAGCAGCATGTTGATGTTCTTTGACTGCGTGATTCACCTGTGCTGTGTCCAACCGGATGGCTATGAGAGCGTGCAGCCCCTGCTGTAACGAAGGACCTTGGTCTGCTGATGCAAAAGCCTACCATACGTGACAACAAATAAAGTGAAGGAAAAGGAACAAAAATAAATCTGTGTTGAGAGTGTGAGAGGAGGCAGAGATGAACAACCGCCTTCTGTAAGCACCAGAGGACGGGAGACTGAGGAGACGGGCTCGGGCACATCCACAGGAGACGTGCTTTTATTCAAAGATCAGCACAAATCCGCGCTCGCCACCATGTTCATGAATTTTCGGCGCATCCATAAGTATCAGTGTGTGCAACTACTGACCACCGGCTTGGTTCTGTGTGTGATGATGGTGTGTTGGGAGCAGCTGGACCACCATTTTGTCAGCCACATGAAGTCCTACACCTACAGGTACTTGGACAACAGCTACGATTTTGTCAATGCTTCTTTGTTTGTCAATTCTAACCGCAAGCATCCCCACAGAATTGATCATTCTGATGGCGTGGATGGTGATGCGGTCAGCAGGACGTATCTCATCAACCACCCACAGAAATGCAGTAGCGGAGACGGCGATGTTCTTCTGCTTCTGTTTGTGAAGTCGTCGCCAGAGAACTTTGAGCGGCGGCAGGCCATCAGGGACACGTGGGGGAACGAGAGCTATATTTGGTTGGAGCTTGGGGCCACTGTGAGGGTGGTGTTCGTCCTGGGTGTGCACCCCGATTTTGGACAGAGAGCCAAGGTGCAGAAGGCTCTATTGGCAGAGGACAAGACCTACGGAGACCTGATCCAGCAGGACTTTGTGGATACTTTTCACAATCTGACGACCAAACTGATTCTGCAGTTCCACTGGAGCTACCAGTTCTGTCCTCATGCTAACTTTGTCATGTCTGCAGATGATGACATCTTTGTCCACATGCCAAACTTGGTGAAGTGTCTACGCCAAGTCCAAAGTAGCCACACAGTGGCCAAAGACCTGTGGGTGGGTCATGTGCACAGAGGATCCCCTCCGATTCGCCGTAAAAACAGTAAATACTATGTGCCTTATGAGCTGTACCCCTGGTCCTCTTACCCAGATTACACTTCTGGAGCCGGATATGTTGTGTCAGGGGACGTGGCCGCAAAGATTTACTACGCTACTCTGACCATAAACTCCTCCATGTACATAGACGATGTCTTCATGGGGATTTGTGCCAAAGCCATGGGCATCTCTCCCCAGCACCATTTGTTCTTTTCCGGGGAGGGTAAAGCCCCTAAACACCACTGTCTCTATGAGCACATGATCACGTCACACGGCCATACCACGGACGTACGCTCAGTGTGGCAGGCAGCTACAGACCCTGCTGTGTACAGGCACTCCACTGGATTCATGGGTAATTTGTACTGCAGAGCTATGCGAATTATGCTGCTTTGTACGCCGTATTACCAGGACGCATACCCATGCATGGCAGCCTTTGCATAAAATCTGTCAAACAAAACATTGGTAGATGAATTCTGAATGGATTTTATTCACACAGCAGCCCAATACGGACAGGAGTTTGCTGCGTTGTTTATTTGATGCTATGTTTCATTGTTTGGTGCTTTTATATTGTGTGTTTACTCTGTTGTAATAAAGGCCAAAGTCATTCTATTTCCTGCTTGTGGTTCCTCATTAGTAGATCAGTTTTTAGACATGACACGGGTAAGCCTGGCCCAGTGATACAAAAGGTGCCTTTGTCTCCAGTGTTTGGCTTTCCTGCATACATAAGCACATCCACAAAGCTTTATACGATCGGTTATCCTCCAACGTCTCGTCTGGATGGTGTTTGCCCTGCTTGGAAAGACAAAACTAATTGATAAACTGGCTGGTAGAGAAAAGAAACCAGTGAGATTCTCCATGTCGCACTCATGCAATACTCAGAGAGAGAGCAATGCCTCTGTTAAGGTGACCGAGTTTCTCCAAATGTGTATTCTCCTATTGTGTAATATGTAACTGCCGCTGTGTGTAAATTCCATTCTAAGACGGGAACTGCCAAGACCGTGTTACATCTTTACATGAACAGGGGAACTAGTTGGGCCAGATGTGTGTGTTTTACTGGGTAAGGCAGACGGTTAATTGCTCCAGAGGGAAATTCGGAAGTCTTATGCAACAGCGTGGGTGATCTGTGGCTTTTTCTGGGAGATGTCCAATAAATCTGTATCGGGAGAGACTGACGGGAAATGTAAATGTTAACGTGGCTGTTGAAATCACGTAAGGAACGTGAGCCGTCTTTCCATGGATCTACGTTTTGCGAGTTGCTTTGCCTCATTTTATATTAACAAAGTGGTGAGCTGCAGTTAGTTGTCAACCAAATCCTGAAAACGCTGCACTCCATCACTACTGACAGGTAGCCACTCCGACTGATACACTGCGCCCTTCATTAGATATTTGTGAACAATAAATGATGTCTAAATGAAATAAATGGCTGCAACATCATGCATAAGAATAATTTCCTGAGGAATAATTACTCAGCAGCAGGTTTACTAAATGCACCGTTTTGTCTCTGTCGCTGTGAAGGCATTAAAGCCTCTTTCTTCTCTGAATGGTCAGTTAACAGGAACCGTAATCAATACTATCACTGCTCATCATCATCAGCCTGACAAGACAGTTTCTCTCTCTGATGTCAATTTCTCCCTCTACGGATGCTTTCCCTCCCTTCTCATTTCTATCAAACCACTGCTGCTTCTAGTTATGTTGTGGTTGGATAAAGAATGCTGACACAGGCTGAATCACCAGCAGCAGGAACTTATTTACCACAGCTGGAACCCATTTGTTGGCCGCAGATGGAAAGAATTCAGCGCTGGCTGTGCACAGTGAGCTCAAATTCTATGTGAAAGTACAGATTTAGCACACAGCGCTGTGTCTAATGTGTAGTCAGGCGACGCTACCAAGAGACTAATGTGATTCTCTTTGGTGCTGATTCTTCCGTACACCTGAATCAAAGTCACTCAGTCTTCAAGTCAAAGCATTTTTTTTCTGGAAAGATAAGAATCTACCAGTGTGATAAGATTATGCCATCTGTTTCTAACAGAAGAAGAAGAAAGTTACTTTATTGGCCACCGTATAGGAATTCATCCTCTGCATTTAACCCCTCCTAACCCTGAGGGCCAGCGGGCAGCCAAAGTCTGGCACCTTGGACCAACTCCAGATCTTCCGTCTATGCCTTGGTCAAGAGCGAGGAGAATGGCAGGAGTAAGTATCCTACTGCACATATTTTTGTAGGTGGGGGGGAAACCCGAGCACGTCTCGAACCCCTGACCTTTTGCTGTGAGGCAGTACTAACTACCATGATACTTACTAATAACTTACTTTTTTAAGTAGTCCATTTGGATTATGTTTGTTAAAATACATGTATTTTTTAATTAGAAAGAAAGAATGAAAGAAAGAACGAAAGAAAGACTACCACCAGGAGACCAACTTCAGACCAACTTCCGCCAAGTGCCTTGATCAAAGGGCAATGGCAGGAGTGATTAGCCTTCTTGCTGTGAGGCAACAGCGCTAAGCACTAAGCCACCGTGGTATCAACACCAATGATTTTGATACAAATCTTACTAGTGGGGCTTATCTTATTAGTGTTATAGTGCTGCCAAGAAACAGGCAGGAAGTGTAATTTTTGTTTATAGAACAGCTACCCCACCGCACATTCTGCGGGTGGGTCATTGAACCATATTTGACAGTCATCAGGAAACACAGGTAACCAGAAGCAAAGCAAAGCAAACTAGACTGTGTGACCACGAGGTTTCGGAACCTGTTTTTTAGAATGCGATGAGAGTAAATGGACAAAGTGTCGGGCGCTTATAGGTAAAGCCACAGATACTGTATATGAGGCTACAGGAATTGGCAGAAGGTAAGGTAAGCAGATTCTTAGCAGGACAGCCCCTTTTTCAGTTTTGAGCATACAATCGTTCTGGTGGGACTTTTGGGCTGTGTAATTCATTGTATCATCTTACTTTTTCATAAAACTTTGTGAAAAATAACTGGTTTGAGTGCAGAAGTCCTTCATCTAGCTTAGTTCACTCTTTTTTGAATTGCTTACTCCTGTCTGGACGTGACGGTTGTCGGACCCAGGTGAGCCCCTCTTTCACGGCATTAAGACTTAGGACCAGGCCTTAATGTACTTTGACCCAAGAAGGAACAATTAGGAACAATTAGAGCCTGAAATGTCTGCAAATATCCTCCACCATGTCTAATTGCCCTGGGTTCAACCTCGACCTGGATGACTGAGAACCTTCACAGACATCGAAGTCAGGGTAATTCATCCCTAAAAGCAGATTGCTCCACAATGGAGCTTGTGAAAAGGAGCACACAACAACTATCAAACCTCATGCTGCATCACCCCTGGCATCCCAAAGCCTTGGGGGTCTACAGGGAGGCACTCCCGTTGAGCCCTTAAAGTCCTTTCAGGCGACCCGGGCTCCCAACCACAGGCATCTAAAATTCGCTTAAAACCCTTTATTCATAACTAGGAACTAGGCACCGCTCACTCTTGTCATAGTAAAACAGAGAGGATTATCAAAGAGCATAGATTTGTTTTTTGTCCAAACATTCTGTGTGTTCAGTCACTTGATGAGGTAGTAAAAAAACTGGAAAAAAATAAAGAATACAGGCATACGCATATGGACATGGCCCATATGGGCGTGGACAGAACCAAGGCACTGTCATAGATCAAAATGTATCTAAATGTGATAATTAGGTCCCAAAATCAAATTGTGTCTTCACAGACAGATGGACAAAGCATCTGTGTATTGTGTTAAATGAGTTAAATATCCTTGGGTAAAACATTGTAAAAAAAAAGACTCAGGCTCACATCAGTTACTTTATAAAATCCTACAGAAAGTTTCCAAGAGTCTATTTTTGTTTTCATGCAAACAGCCTTGTTCATTATGCTGCAAATACTCCGTCACGATTCATTTTACATTTCACAAACCCTCTCAAGCTTTTTAATGCTTTTTCAGAAAGAGCTTTCATGAGTGAATATATTTCCTGTTACATAATACGGCTCAGTGCAGTCTAAATTTAAAATATGTCGTCTGAAGGGTTTTGCCTCGAAATACAGCTTCTTTGAGTTATTCTGTGAAGTCATCGTGGACAAAGTGTGACTGAAGCCTCATGTGATTCTTTATTTAAAGTGTCTAATTTTAAACTACTGCAATTAAACTTCCAGCCGCTCTCCTATCACATCACAAATCTTTCATTTTGCATTTCGATGCAATTAGACACAAAACCCCTGAGTTTCCTAATAAGGCTGTAAAATCACGTTATGGCTCTTAAGTGTGTGTGTCAAACGCACTTTAGTAGCTGTTGTTTGTCACAGCAGCATCATGTGGTTGTGGTCCTTCCTCTTCTTCTTAACTGTTCTATTTTCAAACTAACTAACTAACGTCACACACTCAACCACTCAGAATGCCACATTCTGTGTCACTGCTGGCACCGCTAACCACCTGTATGGTGAGTATAGCAACGCTCAAACTGTGAACGACACGGTTCCATATGCTTGTTTGCATTTCCACAGTGTTACAAATAGGAAGAAAATTCTGGAGTGGGTGATGCTAATGTGTGCGAGCTCTAATCACACAAATCATCCTCACCCCTCAAAAATCCTACACACCTCTAACATAAGTTGCATTATGCTTATTTTGAGTTTAACTTCTCTTGGACATTGTTATTTATCGTGTTGATCTCCGTAGCCTGGAGACAGGAGTGATACTTGAAATACTTGAGAATGATACTCAAGAAAGGAGATACAAGGGAGATGAGGATATCTTGTCAGAGATGCTGGACAACAGCCTTGTGGTGTTTGCTTACCTGCGTCTGTTGGACAGACTCTCCTCCGTCTCGGTGGACAGGACGATGTGGGTGGAGCCTCCTTGGCTTTCTTCACGCATCACCTCAATCTATGACAGACAGCACCGTGTTTCAGTTACAGCAGCACTGTACAGTTCGTTGAATATGCATAAAAAGCTATCACTATTATATCACTTAAAATTAAAGGGATCTAGCAACGTTTTCAGCTCATTTATGTGATTTATGTGTGAATCAGGCCACGTACATTTTTTTTTCATATTTAGCATGCTAGGGATACTTAGTGTTCACTTAAAGGTCCATAGGTCTTTGAATGGATCCTGATGGATCCCTGTGCTATCACTTCAGCAGCCATTTCATGGTCGAATTTCATAGAAAAACAGTAGACTGTGTTTAGCACTGGGATCCATAAGTGAATATAAGTCAACGCCAAATATCTCCAGAATGCAACAGCTAACAAAATATAATGCTAGTGATCAAAATTGGCATGTAAATGACCAAAAATCAAGAATGATGGCATACATTGATTTCAGTTTGACGAAATATCAATCATGAATACTCTTTCTGATAGTGTATTCAGAACGTACAGATGTGTGGTAGGTGGCAGCGTGATAGAGGCGGTGCTCATGACAATGTTCTGAATACACTCAGTGATTGGGAAATGACTGTGTAGTTTTTGTGGTTTGGAGATCTGGGGCATTTGTGATGTTCTTTTGCCATTACTAAAATGTCACAGCTATAGTTGTGACAACAGTTGAACTTTGAACTTGATACAGAAATATGAGAAAGCGAGAGGATGAGAGAGAGAGAGAGGGGTTACGAGAGGACAGTGGAACACGACACCCAGATTGTCTGTGAGCAAGCAGACTCCTTCTGTTTACCCTCATCAATTATGGAGGTTTATGGTCTAATACACCGGCACTATCACCATAGACACAAACCACATCTGTTAGCCACACAGCGCATCAAAATTGTGAACACCCTGAGCCAATTAATAAGATCACAGCAAAATCCGAGGACATTTATTTGTTTTTGATGCAGGCACAGCGTATTCTTTTGATAGCTGCTGCTTCAGTGCTATTAAATGAAGTAGGAATAGTACTGTGTGCGTAGTGTGGAAGGCCAGATCCATTTTCAGACCATACCCATCCGAAGAGAAAAACGAAAAAGAAGTTGGAAACTTCCATGTTCATTTTTCAGCAAATTTAAGAAATAAAATTGGGAAGAGATGTTAATTTTTAAATCAAGCCTTCAGAAATATTCACCTTCAGCGATCTTTGCTTACTGCTTACTGAACACAAATCCAGAAAAAGCAATCACACAGCAGAGCCATTCAGTACAAAATGAGAACCTCACTGATTTAACCTTTAAGTGGCTGGACCTCATATTTAGTCATAAAAGTATAGATTGTGGCTTCTCAATGTCTGGACCCAGATCTGAATCCAGACCAAACCGCAAAATCAAAGGGGATGGGGTGGTCCAGGTAAGTTAGTGTTTGGGGTTTAGTGTATAAGGTTGTGTTAATTTATATGATCTGTTTCCATTTCAGAGTGTGTTTTCCTGTCCGGTCACATAGCAGAGCTGAATGGTGCGTTCAAGTGATGACTGAAATTGGAAAACGTAAGGTGTAGTGTTTTGTTTTGTTTTGTTTTTGGGAACAACTTCCTTTAATTTATGTCAATGCAGGTTTCTGGTATTGGTATCAACTCGTGTATAATTCATACATGAGCCTTCAATAACAAAGTTTGAGACGCTGTGATCTAGATATTCACCGTCACACTCCACTTTTTGTAGTTTCACACACAGCTTCAAACACATTATTCCGTATCTGCCATCTTAAATCACACCGACAATGAGAGATCCATTTTATGGATCCAATTCCAGACCCAATTTTATGGCTGCACCATCACATCAACAGAAAAATCCTAACTGTCTTGTGAATCATCTTGCACACATTTCAGCCTTCATTAATTCAGCCTGGCACATTTGGTATGCTTGAAAAACCCTAGGCTCTTAATTATAAAATATAATAAATTTCAGGGGTAAAATGACAACGTAATGACTGTAAACATGATGTTTGTAATTATGGACAATCTCAACGGACATAAGGCTGATGTGGATAATTAATGAGTGACGCTTGCGGAGGCAAAATGCTGATATAGACCGACACTAAAGATTATGATTTGAATGAGGATGTTAATAACAATGGATAGTCACCGCTAAAGTAAAGTGAAAGCCATTTTTCACAGCAGATGGCGTGAACGAAGGTGGGATTAGAGGACGATACCTTGATGCCTCCTTTGGCCTTGCGTATGTTCTTCTTTTTGTTGGGATCAGTGTCGGGGGGGTGCTTATTGGTGTTTGAGCCGTCTGAAGCTCTGCGAGCCAAAGCTGAGACAAAGACAGAGAGGAAGAGGAGGATATGTAAATCAGCATTTGTTAGCATGAATACTGAATATCCCCAAATGATGTGGAAGAAAGAACAAACATCAGCAACATTTTAATAAAGCATGCATCCAATTACCCAGAGGTCTCTGGTGTGTTCCACTGAAGAGAACCTGTTTCAGTTGAGTAAGCATCGACCACATAGTGCAGCATAACTCTTCTAGTAATAATGTCCAACTCACGTTGCTGGCCTCCAGCGGTCCGGGAAGGGTTCTTCATCGCAGGCCGTTTGGGCGAGGACTCGGGCCGTGGAGCCACAGGCTGGACAGGCCTGGTCTGTTTGGCCGACAGCCTCTTCAGACTGACCTGACGCTTCTCGAACATCTCCTGGACGTCTTCCAGCCGCTTCAGGGACTTCAGAACGCTGGCCTGCAGGGAGATGAGAAGTTAACATTAAAAGTGTTCTCTCATTGATGCTTGACTCTACTGTCTATCGATGACATCAAACTCATGTCATTTTGATGATGAATGATAATGGAAATATTTTTTATCCATTTGTCTTTGTCTCTGTGTGTGTTTTGGACAGCTATGTCCACCATACCTTGATATCCTCCGACAGGACCACCTCATACTGATTGTGGAGGTTCTTGAGTTCAGTCAGTCGGTTCTCTTCTGCCGTCTCCAGGAAGCATTCAATGTCAGCCAGCGCTGACTCGGCCCCATCCTGTGACTGGCACTTATCCACAGCCTGGGAGGCCAGCAGGTAGACACCAGACTCACACCACTCATTGACCTGTGCAGAGGAGAAGGCAAATCCATGAAAAACAATGGATTTTAAACTTTCTGTCTGGAGTTTACATTGAAACACACTGAGAAGGCTCTTGAGACTGAGCAACTGTAAATATAATGCGGCAATACGACTTATTCACCTTCAAATTCACTTTCCAGATCATCACTAAATATCTTTAGCATTGGGAGGACACCCATGCAAACCTTGTTGAAAAAATGCAAATTCCACACAGAAAGTGGAATTCAAAAGCAGGACCTTGCTGTGAGGCAGCCACCAACCCACCGTGTCACCTCACCAAACCATTACATACACAAGCATCACCTACCCAAACAGTCTTTCCCCGTCATCTATCTATCATCATCATTATCAGACAGGATGTGAAAGAGATCATACATGCAGCAAAAACCCTATATATATCACAGATGGTTATTATCTATAACTCTTTGTAATCAATACACTCATCATAACAGTGACACCACTGAATGTCATATTGTTTCCATTACTTGAGGCTGATCATAACCAGTGAATGACCAAACATTAAACCAACCACAAAGTTCAGATGAGGAGGCAGCACAGAAACACTATTTTTGGAAAAGTGAGCAACACAGGAAAGAGCGGTCATCTGAGAAGATATTCCTTAACAGCAAACTTAACAGCAAATTTTGTCATTTGCTGTTAAGTTATAAAAAGGGAGACACGTTCTCCTACAGCTGTATGAAAAACAGATCTGTTCTGAGTAGCTTTTATTCAATTTCTTCTCCATTAACATGAACATTTTATGGCCATAAGTGTGATGCATGAGTGCAGCTTAATGCATTCCTTCATAGTGAGGAGTGACTGCTGGTTGTTATGTGGGCAGCATATGAATAGAAAGCACCACCATCCATTTTTAGAGTGCCACAAAGTGCCAGCGGCGTCTAAATGCTGAAAATTCAATCGTAGTCAAGTGAATTATAACCATGCATGGCTGTGCTGTTTCACAAGATCCAAAGTATGGAATCACAAAACGTGGATTCCGTCCTCACCTTGTCAATGCCTGTGTATATCTGCAGCGATTTGGACAGGACGTCCGTCTTTTTCTTTGTCTCGTTGCTGAAGTCGTCACAGACCCGGCGGAGCTCCACACACTTGGGTCGGATGGAGTCCACAGCATAGTGATTACTCTGGATCAGCTGGTCGCCGTGCTGTGCGTGCAGCTGGGCCTTCTCTAGTGTCGGCTGGATGAGCAGCAGGTCATCGTAAGAAACAAAGAGATTTTTTTTTTTATGGCATTAGCTCTTCAAAGAAAGGAGGAAACATTCTCAGCTAATATTTTCTATGGTTGGATGACATCTAATCGAAAGACCTCCACACAGCTGATGGTCACCAGAGCCTTGAAAGACTCTTCTGTGGATCCATAAGATGCAAAAGCCTGCAGGCTGAATTACAGGGCCTACAGACCAGCAGGTCAACGCAAACTATCTGGAATGTTGCAACTTACAAAAAAAAAACCAATTTGAGTGACCAAATTATCATGTAGTTTTGTGAAATAACTGAAATACCAGACGACAACCCAAACTTCAGTCAGTGCAGTGCAGTGTGTGTGTGTGTGTGTGTGTGTGTGTGTGTGTGTGTGCGTGTGTGTGTTTACTGACCTGAGCCTTCTCCTCCAAAGCTTTGAGTTCCTTGAGTAGTTGTTCAACTCTGGCAACACAATCCCCCATATCTGGTACGCTAGTTAAACTCTCAATGAATTCATCTAAAGACACTTTGACCTGGACAACCATGGGTGAGACAGACAGAGACACAAACGCAAAGTCTCATTACCCAGACAGTACACGTGACAAATGAAAAAAAACAAGAAAATCATGTCTCCGTAAATAAATTAATGTCCTTTTGACTTATTTCTCCTTCTTTTTCGCTAATTTATTAAACAAGAATTAGCAATCAAGACACAATTAACATTAAAGAAATTGATTGATCATCCTTGAGGTGTAATATAACATAAATTTATGTTGCATAACCAATTGTGGAAAAGTAAACGGATGCGTGCGTGTAAATTAAGACAAACTTGACTTTATAGATGGTGGAAAATCAGTTGATCTGTGTAAGTGAGAACATCAGAAATGCCTACGTTGGTTAAGGTAGGGTTGTTTGTAATGTAAAGATAATCCAGAGGAGACAGTACCTCTCTGAAGTCCTGCTCAAAGTGTCGGAGCTGCAGGCACTGCTCCAGTTTCAGGTGGTGTTTACCCCAGAACTGTTCAAAGGCATTCTCTGTCTCATCTAGCTGGGCCAGCAGCCTGAAACACATGAAGCTGGTTAAACACAGAAGAACGGACAGATCTACGTGACGGAAGGAGAAGCTTGAGCCAGTGTCACCTTTCCACTGTGGTCTGGTTCTCCATCTCGTCCGGGTTGAGTTTGTGGTTCTCAGACTTGGCTGCCTGCTCTTTGATGCAGCCCAGCAAGGTGGTGCCCTGCTTTAAAGCCAGCTTCAGTTCATCCTGGATAACACACAGGGAACCATGGGAAATAATATTAGCATCTGTAACAGCACAGCACCCTCATCTGTGCTTACTGTCAGGGAAAGTGATGGAATCAAGTACACCTTTGTACCTTTCCCTGTATTTTCCCAGCTGATTTCTTCCATCCTCAAAGCCTTTCTATTCATTCTGCATTTCATCGGCTGCTTGAGTTTGCATTTGTTTTGCATTTTATTGCATTTTTTCCACTTTTGCCGCTAAATTAGTACCTGGTTTCCTCATGTGAGGCAACATAGTACAGTGGTTTTCATACTGTACAAGTATCATGAGTGGTATTTGATGTGTCACCCCTGCTGCTAGACCAAATGGCTCTGTTCATTTTTACATTGTATTTTCTTTTCATTCAGAATTGGATAGTTTTCATATTTTGTTGAAAATCAGTCAACTCAACTCATGTGGTTGTTCATCGAGTTCTTACACAATCGCAGTTTTACTCACTCACTCAGTACTAAGTATTAACATTAACAATGAACAATTCAAAAAGCGACTGTTTTGAATTTGTAACTAGAGAGCACACACCAATTTCTACATCTAGTCATGGAATCATGGAAAACTCCCTTGGTGGAATTTCATTATCAAGGGGAAAACAATGTTGCATTGTGATGAATGATCTTGTACTGACGACATCTCCCATGAGGCCGAGGGTTAGAGAGGTGAGAGGGAAGAGTGATGTAAGATGCAGCGTTCATACATCTTCAACACTTTGACTAAAATCCTCCGTGAGCCACTGTGGATCCAGCTGTGTGTGCTGTAAACCCCCCGTGTACCGTCCGGCGAGCTGTGTGTTGGTATGTGTGTTCTAATTATTCACCTTGAGGTTGTTGTGCTTGTCGGTGTGAGTGATGAGCAGGTCTTTGGTGCACTGGACATCATTGGGCAGCTCTGTCTCTGCCAGGTCTGAGCCAAATTTCTGTAACATCTGAGCGGTGCTTTTCACTGTCATGGCAAAGTTCTCTATAGCCTGGAGGAATACACACGCACAAACACACACACATATTCATGTCACTTTCCTCACATCCACATGACAGTCAAGTAGCTCATTTGTCAACAGCTGTTTACTAAAGGCTTGGCGTTGTGGAAAAGAGACATCTTAAATGGACACTAAAACAAAAAGCTAAATAATCTTTTTAAATTGAAACAGTCGTGTGTGTGTGTCCACTCACCGTTCTGTGATGTATCCACTGGCTGTGACAGTACTCCAGATTTCCACCGAGCTCCCGAGTCAGCTGACCTTTATCCACATAACCGTGCAGATCCGACAGAGAGTTCAGCATCACAATCTGCAAAACACAGAATGAAAGGGTTTTTTTTGGATAATTGTCTAATTTTTTTATCATTTGGATTCAACGATATCCCCATGAAGCCATTTATTTGGTCCTTCCAGAGCTAAAAAGCTGCACAGTAAATACAGTATATCCTTTACTGGACAAAACAAGGGATTTTTCAGTAGTAAAGTTCAGTAAATGAGAAAGTCCCAATCAAACATGGATCATATGGTGATGACATTTACAAATTTTACAGAATTAAGAGGAAAATCAAGAACTTTGGAGAATCTATAAATAGAGTTTATTTTTGTTTCGACTGTTTTGGACCCTTGACTTGCTGGTGAAATACATTTTAAAATAGATTTAACAAAACAAAAATAAATAAATTTAATTAAATGAAAAATACATACTATATACGAAAACATTTTCACTAATGATGCAAAAGATGCGAGAAACAGAGGTAAATTGTGTGTAACTGTTAGCACCACATGAACTAAATTTGTTTTAGTTCATTCAAACCCTCTATCTTCCTCTTACAAACCTCAACTATGAGTCAACTTCCTGTTATTTTCAGTCTCAAGAACTGGAGCATGCTTACCGGTACCTTCATTTTAAAGTCGTCTCGGTGCAGCTTGATCCCAATGTCCGCTATAGCCCTCTGGAGGAACTTTGATGGTCTCAGTACCAGCACCAACTGCAGGTTTCCTGGAAATGCCCCCTAAATAACAGCAAAATGTGTACATGTAGAGTGAATGCAATGATGAAAACCAGCTGACCAGGTTATGCACAGCTAATGTTGAAGCGACTGGCACTGTTACGGTTCTTTGGGCCCAACTGGAGGAGGAGGGGAGCTCACTGATATTGATTTAATCACGTTTTCTAATAAAAATAATTATGATAATACTAATAAAATAAGTATCAAGCTTCAACAGCCTGATACTTTATATAGGCTCATATATAGCTATGCAAATTATACTATGTATAAGATTATATTTTCTTGCTTATAGTAATGATTGTTATTTTGGTGTATTTTCAAAATATGTGGTGTATTTTATGTGTGGTATATACTATAGCAAAGTAGAAATAGCCCTTACCCTTTACCCACCCTTTTGCACTTTAAAGAAACAAAGGATGTAACACATTGGTCTTGCTTGCATTTGCTCTCCGACTTGCATGTCCTTGCACTGACATGCATATGCACATAGAATAGAATAGAATGCCCTTTATTGTCATTATACAGGGCACAACGAGATAAGAGAGCTTCTCCTTTTCAGTGCAATAACATTAGAAAAAGAAAGTGCAAATTGGCTCTCTGTACTGGCGTCAAAGGTGAACCAAATAATGAACACAATTTAAACTGCTACGGTGAATGTGTTTGAGGGTCAGTTAACTCCCTGATGTGACAAAACACAAACTATGACTCCTATTGCTTGTCATGTGTCACATAAATAGAAATAGCCATGACCATGAAGTTCAGCATTTAGTTCCTTTTTTTTTCTAAATGTGCACAGAGTAGTGATTCATTTTTATCTCTATTCGCCATCTTCTTGATGACATCAGTGCGGTTAACACAGTGAAAGTCCTGTCACAATGACTATGTGCCTGTTACTAATAAAAGATGGCCTCAGACAGTGCTAAACAGCAGCAACTATAGCAGAATTTGAACTGCAGAGTTCAGACAGCCCACATCTGTATCGAATCAATGCTGGCGGGAAGCAGAATGCAACGACAGTGAAGGACTTGTACTGTACGTGCAAGTGAAGCATTAAACATCATCAGGCCTGTAATCAGTCTCACACATTCGGGTGGAGTGACATCATCACCATACCAGGCCAACCCGGTATAGTAAACCTGGTCTGCCGGTTTCCTCCCCCCTTCAAAGGCATGCGGCTTAAGTTGAATTGGAGTGTCTAAATTCGACCATAGGCGTGAATGGGAGTGTGTTCTTTATGTGTCCGCCCTGTGACAGACTGGTGAGCTGTCCAGGCTGCAACCCACCACCACCTTAACATGGATAAGCGGTATAGACAGTGGATGGACTAGTTTCTGTTCCCTGAGTTCCTTCAGTTCTCATGCAGTGCCATCTAGGGGACATCAATACACATTAGAGCACAATGCTGCAGCTGATTCCCATAATGCTGACTTGCACAGTTGATTGCAGATAGATGGGAGCGTTTCTGAAGGCCTTTCCACCAAAACCAAAGTGTACCCCTTTGTCAAACTGGCTCGTAAGTTGATTGGGGAGCAACAAGCCTAGCCTAATATATACCTAATATTATGAGCCCTGGGTTTGTGACTTATTTTGTCCTATTTTTCCTTGTGTTGGTGTCCATCTTCCACTATGATCCTGTTATCTTGAGATGTTATCTGTCAATCTGTTCTGTCTGATTTTCTTATCTAATTCCTGTTTGATATAGTCTGTGTGATCTGTGTGTCCTCTGAATGCCCGTTTAGCCCAGGTTTCCTTCAGGACAAAAATGACGTCGATGTTGAAGTTGTCCCTCCAGACATGAAACACCATTCACCATATTTGGAATTAAAGCTGAAAATCTGCACTTTGAGCTCATATTCATTTTTTAAATTCAACTTCAATATTGCTATGACAGACAGCTTGAATACCTGTCTGCATTTATTGTATTAAATGGCTGTAAAGTTTGATGCAGCCCCGGTGAAAGCGGTCTGTAAGTGTCTGTCAGTACTTACAGCGATCCTGGAGAGTGAGGCCTTGACTGAGCTCCATTTGTCCTTCCGGCGGTCGATAATGATGATGAAGCCAATGCTGGCGGCATCCAGGCTGGAGACAGAACACAAAGTACACATAAAACAGGAACGCTGTATGCATTGCAAACCTACAGTAAGTGTAAGGTTAGGATTAAACATTACTCTCCTCCATATCCTGCTTTCACCTTTCTCTCTTATGAAATGTTCCAGGAGTTTTCTGTCTAGGAGTGGATGGGAATATTTCATCACCTAATCCATCTATTTTTCACCACCTATCCAGGTCCTAGTCTCTAAGGCAACAGGTGAAATACCCTGGGACATCCCTCTCTGCTCCTCTACGTTGGATGTGCCAGGAACAGTTGGCTATTTTCCATGCAAATGTTCCACTCCTAACTACTTCCTCATATGATGTACTCACTCTATTCCTAAAAATCCCAGCAGCAAACTCATATCAGCAATTTCACTCTTTGAAACAGTAATTGGGTTGGAGGATCGGAACATCAATCAGCCTGTAAAGTGAGAGTTTTTCCATCAGCTTGTATCTCTGTGGACAATCCACCGATCAGCCCAGACTCCATCCGCCCCTCAGAGAACAAGAGAACAAGACCTTGAAAGTCTCCTTCTTTGAACTGAATGTCAGCAATGAATATCTGCTCTGCCCCGAAGCAGTGACACTTCTAATTTGAAGGACGCTGCAGTAAGTGTGAGTGATCTGCAAGAACAAGTGTGTGATTTTAGCATTCACGTTATCTGAACGTTGACCATCCATAGCGGCCAGCTGGGCTCTCCTCATTTGAGTTTCTCGCGTTACGCTCTGATGGTATGACTGCAAATTAACTCATCAAAGTGAATGGAACACAGCATCTCCTCAGCGAGCCGCCATCAAGATCCGTTTAATGTTGGACAATCTGAGAGGTTAAATTCAGGCCAGACACAAGGTTTTTCATTTAATGTGCAATGAGCAGCAGGAGCTCCTCGTTTGGCTAATGGCCGGCTGAATGGGATTAGAGTCTGATGATGTTAGACAAACTTAAGTGAAAATTAAGTCTGTGTGTGTGTGTGTGTGTGTGTGTGTGTGAGGGTTCTGATAATTGTTTTACACTCTTTTTTTTTTCTTTAACAGTAAGAACTTTGGACCACTTGACACTAAACTGTGTACGTGCCATCTGAATCTGAGGTCAGTGTTTGTCTTACACAACCTCAGGGAAAATTCTGGGCCCAACCACTCCCGCTCTTCCATGTTCTCATTGGTCCTCCCGTAATTGGAATGGCTAATAATGAACGCAATATATAAAACTAATGTTAAGGTTTGAGGAATTATACATAAAGGATTGCTGTAGCAAAATGCGCTTGTGTGTTGACTGCCGGTCAGTTTTCCTTCTTGCTTTGCAGACCACTGAATACAAAATCTGCAGTCTGCATCTATAGCTTAGCTGTGTGAGATGGCGCTCAAGAGAGGTCAGTGCTCAGTGACCTTGGTCATAAATGCTTCCTCGGACCTGCAATATCAGGGGACAGCTTTTACAGATGTCTTACAGATGTTGTATGGAGACAATCCAACACGAGAATATGTGGGCACTTTCAAAGAGGATGCCGTGTAAAAATGTACTTTACTATGAGGTCAATCCCATCATGCTTTGTGTGGTACCTTAGAAGCATGGCAGATGTGTGTGTGTGTGTGTGTGTGTGTGTGTGTACCTGGGGATGCTGGTCAGGTATGTGACCACATTGAGGAAATCCTCATCAGGCACATCACTGAAGGCAGAGTATTCAGGAAAGGTGATGATGGGGGCACCATCGTTCCCACGCCCCCCTGCAACACAAAACAACATATGGTACATGAATCTTTGAATGTTTTTGAACAGCAATGGTGGAAAGAAAGTTTGTCTTATGTGGAAGAATCAAAGAGCATCAGTCACTTTTAATCTATATTAACATGCCACAATTTATCTTTTTGTTCCCCACATGGGCTTCATAAAGCTATTTTCAGTAAAAAAAGAAGAAAAAGTAATATGAACAAGAGATGTTATCAAAAGAACATAAAACAGAACATTTTAAGGAAGGAATAAAAGGCTTGAATGGAAAATCCTAGAATGTCATGTGATCCCCTGACTGCCATGTAACTAACTATGCACTCTATAAACTTCCAGTTCACGTTGAACAGCCCACTTGCACAAATTCGTCACTAGATGGCGACATTGTTCTATCAGCTTGTGATGCCCGTGCTGTGTCTACCTGTGTAGAAAGTGAAACCCCCCACTATTCTAGAAAAAGACAACCATTTAACAAAGATGGGAAACTTTAAAAAAAATTATCATTTCAGACTTAAATGTTTGGTTTGTTTGTTTTTTTTTTGTCGCATAATTTATTTGCCACAAATAAGTTTTGTAGACCCAAGAAAGGAAGGAGACTTAACAAAAACATATGACCCTCTCCTCCTATTTAACACAGTTTGTGTCTATTCTTCCTTTCCACACTCAATAATTTCTTATAAACAATAAATTAATCAGGAATTACACTTAAACTTATTATTGGATTTATTATCGGATTCCATGAGACACACAAATGCACTCACAGCTGGTGCTGCTGGAAAACTGGTTGGTAAATTATGACTTGTTATGAGTCTCTCATGCCATAACCATCATATTCCATGCTTTGAAGTGAAGCTAATAATAAATACATGTACAGTACTTGTCAGTATCTTAACACAGAAACTATGAGCTGTCCAACCACAGAGCAGATTTTCACATGGAAGTGAGAGTAGTGTTGGTATTTGAAAGGCTGTGGCTGACAGAAACTGACGTGAACGCCACTATTCATGAGATTAGTGTTTACTCAATTTGTATTTGCTCACAACTTGATTTGACATCATTTCATATAATGTTAGTAGCACGTGTAAAGCAACTGTATGAACGCTTTGCTTGTTGCCGTGTCTGGTTGTTTACGCAACTTTGTTCCCCCATCTTGTTTCCACAACATAGTTGCCTAGTTGGGCCTGTTCCCCTAAAACTAATTAAATGTTGACAAAGTTCAATCTGAGGTTATGAAATATCCCCACATCGAGTCACACAGGGATATTTCATAAGCTTCGATTGAACTTGGATTGTGAGCCCTGTTTGAGGGTCATCACAGAATTTTGTGTTGTGATTTTTATGTTACATCCCCTTCTTCGTTCTTTCTATCAGCAATCTGACAGTCAGCTGAGGGGTTGTTTTGCTGTTGTTTGATTTCCCCTGTGATGAAGAGGAATCGAGAGCTGAACATACAGTCCCTGCCCTCCCCCCACGCCCCCACCGACTCTTCCTGATGATACGACATAAAACTCCATCTTAGGGAATGTGCTGAGGTTACAGTATGTGTCAACCGTACCAAACCAGAAAGTTCCAGTAAACAATGATAGGCTGGGGGAATTGACACTTGAAACAGTACTTGAGGATGTGAAGAAGAGGATGTGACTGGTTTTCATATTAGCAGCACCTCGAGTCGTGATAACTTGTGAATTGCTATGCGAGGTTTCTGTTCCTACAGGACCCGGGACTCTGTGTTGTCAGTCATCTAAGACAAATAAGTCCCAGGTGACAGGCCTGACTGAGAGTGGTTAACATAACCGTGTGAATTGACCCATCTTGCCCTGACTAGGGTAAGGTGGGTCTTGTCACCATGTGGACCCACCAAACCACGACGGAAGGCATAAGGTTTGAGTTGTGCAGCTTGTTGGTTCGACCCGTGGCTATGGATGCTGGCATTAGTGGACGTTTTACATAATGAAACACTGTGCAGAGCAGGAGTGAGTGGAGTGTATTACAACACAGTGTGCACTATGGGTGTTTAAACTATATTAAAAAATCATTAAAAAAATAGTAATAAAACGGTGGAAAAATCTCTGAAGCCTTGGGTAAAAGTATTATTACTCTGCGTCTTTCTTGTTTCTGGCAATCATCATTTGAATATTTTTCAGGGGACCCATAAATCTGGAACACTGAAGACAAAGACAGTTCAGTGCATAAACACTTAAACTGAAACAATTAATTTACATTATAACTCCACACTTAATAAAGACATTGCAATTTTGTCCTCAGAAAGTTATGTTTAGGTGTTTTGTGCTTTCAAGTATATTTTTGGGCAATTCTGACCTTAATTGGTGAAGTTGCAGTTATTTCTTGCAACTTAAATCAGAGTTGATCAGACCTACAGTACATCATGCATACAGCATGACCAGGGGCTTTACCCGTTAAACCCGTTAAAGGTAAAAAATGAGCGGAGAGTCGGGAGAGTTTGTCCTGGTCATCAACATGTCCTGTTGTGTTGCCGACAGAGAGATTGCCTTTGTTTTGATTAGATTTAGCGCTCTGGGTCCTGTATTCTGCTAGGATCTACACAGGAGATGAGTGGAGGACCGGAGGAGTCTGACATTACAGCACAGAGGAAATGGAATTTATAGAGGAGAATAAGAGAGAGTAGACTGACTGTAAAATACAATACTGCAGAGACGAGCGAGCCCCGTGTGAGTGTGTGAAACTACTGAATCATGCTGCGATTACATGCCAGTGTCCGGAGTAAAAGCAGGAAGTAATATAATGTCATTACACTGTAAACAAAAAGTAAAAGTGTGGAGGTCGGAGACAGTGGTTACATACCTGAGAGCAAGGCAAACTGACGATGAAGCTGCTCGATGATGTCCACAGCCAGCAAGGGCCTGATCTCCCGCTGCATGATCTCATCTGTAACAGGAGACAGACTGCTTAGACACACAATCACACACCTACAAAAGAACCCGAAGGCAGTAAGAGAGACACAGCAGGAGTCTTTGTGCCTCGCTACGCACCGTCAAAGAAACAGCACGGTTAAACAGACTTTCAGACACACAGCGGGAGCATGAACAGATGTAAATAAAAGAGGAAATGCAGTCAAATATATTGATAGAAAATGCAGGGCTCTGGAAGGATATGGCTGGCAAATCACTATCGTATCGCTTCAATGTTTCAATGTTATTGTCTTCCTTCTGTGTTCTTATATATTGGCAACAGATTTCTGCCAATGTGAGAGTACTTAGAATGATATATTCTACTGAGGTTATATGTGAAATATGTGCAGATGAATGTACAGACAGGGCGATCGATAAATATATGGTACAGGAAGTATACAGGAAGTATGGCCATTATTTCTATTTTCCTTTTTGATTTGTTGATTTGTTTTTTATCAATAGGACGGAAAAGTAGTTTTGTATTAAAACATACAACCGGATCATTAAATTCAAATAGTTTTATTTCCTTGACAGCATTAATGTGCTCAGTAATCTTCAGGGCAATTTACTTGAGATATGTTGCCCTCAAACTCAAAGATTGAACAGAATGGGAACGTTTCATGCTAAGTTATTCAATAAATATCATTATTCATCACTCTTGCACTCGAGAACAAATTTGTCCCTGATGCTGAATGATTCATCCAGTACGGAACATAAACACTTCGTTACCTGCAGCATACTGAGTTGGAAGCATACAGGCATCCTCTGCTCTGCTACATTTAACTAGATGGCTGCTACTTTCCGTCAGCAATAAAATTAACATTATGGACCCAACACTTCATCGAAATCACAATGTTTCATTCTGCAGCTCAGCAGAAGTAAAATCCACCACGCAGTATTCCTATGGTGAAAGTTCAGTACCCCGCATTCAGCTTGTGCAGCACTCACTCACTCACTTACTGTCTTCTAGCGACTGATGGATTACATACAAGCTGAAGGAAACACTAGCTGACCTCATGGTAACATCAAAAACAAGATCAAGAGATTGCTTAATTCATTAGGGAATCTGCAGCAAATCTAACTGACATGGCCCTCTGTAAATAAATCAAAAAAAGGAGTGAATAACGTTTCCTAAAATGAACATATTATAAAGAAGATGACAGAAACTAGGCCA
This sequence comes from Brotula barbata, assembly GCA_900303265.1. Taxonomy (NCBI): domain Eukaryota; kingdom Metazoa; phylum Chordata; class Actinopteri; order Ophidiiformes; family Ophidiidae; genus Brotula; species Brotula barbata. The sequence goes on from OMNV01029456.1 coordinate 153,653, forward strand.
AAGAATTTTAAGGCAATCCTTTGTTGTGTGTGTGTGTGAATGCGTTGGAGAGAGAGAGAGAGAGAGAGAGAGAGACAGAGGGGCTCTAATGAGTATTATGGTTTCCCCGCACCCTGAAGCTCTCGGTGTTGTTCGCGGTGAACAAACCGTTCTCTGTCACAGAGAATAAAGACATGCATTAACACTGGCTGTACTTTATTACTCAAAAAACATGCTCAGCTCTGCGGAGTAGGGCTGGGAGTGGGATAGTGAGCCTGGCGTTTAATGGAGCCATTATACTTCTGTTGTCAGTGTTTAATCTGCTGACTAGCCTAGGATATTAAAGATAAAGCATCCTTTATTGTGTCTTCCATCTTCTGAAGAACGGGGAACCATAGGTTCTCTTATGGTTCAGTAACTGCTAGCAAAACCAAACATCAATGATTGGTCAAATGCAAGCCTCCCTTGGCACACAAGCTCTATTTTTAAATGCTAGTGTTTCTGTCTGTGTTCTTTGTTGTCGGTATCCCAGAAGGATTTTTTTTTTATTTTCCATTTTTAAATGACTGAAATTGAATTTCTCTGTAATTACCCAAGGCGCTGTGTCGGTTTTGTGCCTCTTCTCTCAGTGATTTATCATTGCTGCTATCATTGAGAGTAACTCTAACTCCAACACTCTCTGTTACATCACAGTGAGGACAGCAGCAATATTGCATTACATGAAATAATATATTTTTCACATTTATTTTTCTTACTCTTGCATCCCCCTCTCAATTATTTTTCTGTTATTTCACACTTCAATGTGATCTTGTCTTACACGGGGCAAGCCCAGCAAATTGAATCACATATTGACTTATTATTTGATTCACAGCAAAGTTTTATGTTACTGACATTTCCTCTGTCGAGTGTACAGCCTGTGAAGTGACCCTTTGCCTTCATCATATGTGTAGTTGGGTCATAAAACCACGCAGCAGCTGATCTTTAATAGATGCACTTTTGTCAAATGACTCAGCGTGTGTTTGTGTTCATTTTGAACATCGTTGTCATGAAACACAAGATGTTAAATCAACCCTGTTGTCTTTTTCTGCTTGTAATACCTGCCACGGTATCCAAATTTCATACAGATTTAGCCAATTTACATCCATTCCAAAAAAAGAATCAGTGGAAAAAAAGCTGTAGAACAACCGCACCCACTGGTAAAATAGAATTATAAGTTTTACAAACTCTGCATGCTACAAAGACTCTGCCGCAGAGGATCCAGAAGCTTCTCCCTGGCTGTCCTGGAACAATGACCACCACCGTTATGCAACTAGCGCCTGACCCTTAAGCAGGGAGGATGTACTTTGTTGTTAGTGGGACATGAGCCAGGTCAAAAATCAGAGACACTGTTTTTAGAACCCGACGAAGAAGCAAAGAGAGGTGCAAAGGAAGAGGAAACACAATTATAAACACTTATCAAGCTGCATTACATGTAGTATGCACATACCTGACCTGGAGAGGAATCTAGGAAAGAAGATGTTGTTGACTCTGTCGCCACAGCAACATGTCTGTGAATGTAGCAGGTTTGTTTCATGTAAACAGAAACAGATCTCAACTTTAAGAGGTCGCTTCTGGAGCTCCACCCAGCTACCACTACTCCATTCCTCATCATCTTTAAGGCAAACCTTATAGACGATGAAGCCCTCACCGTGGCAATCAGGATAGCCAGCAGCTTTCCCCAGCAATCTACTCTAGACTTTCCTATTTTTATATTATATTATATTACATAACATGTACAGATCATCACTACGTTTGTTTTTCTTTCATCATTAAATCCTTCCACTTCCCCTTTGGGCTGTCAGTGATCACCCAAGAATCTCACATCACTCTGCAGTTTAAGAAGCATTCAGGGGAATTCAGATTCAGTTCACTGCAGATCAAAACAACACGAGATCACAACACAATTTAAATGTAAAAATGTGAAATGATTCATATCCCTTCAACCTGCCTGCAATTGAGAAATAACTTCACTGTTTATTGATCATCTGTGGTGATATATTCTGATCCATCATGGCTCATCACTGTCTGTTCCCAGATTTGAACGTTTAAGTGAGCCTTTTCACAAAGTTTTTCACACTTTCGGCAGTTTTGAATCGATTGAAACTTAAATTGCAAAACAGATTTCAGGGCTACGTCTTGAAACAAGGAACAAGAACCACAGGAGTTCAAGCATCCTCACTAATCCACTCACAGGGCTGAAACACTCACATGCTTGATTCTGTGCCAAGCTGTCAGGTGTCGAAACGTCATGTTTCTATGGCAACGCAGAAACGGTGCCAATCCGACCTCATACACCTTCAGCACACGCACGCACACACAATATACACCTTGGTTGTCACCTTCAGCCATGTGTTCTAAATTTATACACACTCAGCAGTGAGAACCCACATGCTGCCACTGCTGCTGAACACATGGGGTTGATGAAAAACACACCGTGAATTCATCTCTTGCATGCTTTGTGCTTGCATGCGGTGACACACAGGGCAGGTCTGTTTGTTCCTTTATTGTCACATTGTTTAAGGAGTGACCCATTATGTAGAGTATGTTGACCTATAAACTTTAAACACGTCCTCCTCTCACTTTCTCCACAGCCTGCGATACAATTAAGTAACACTCTGCTGTTTCTGATATCCACCATGTCACACACCTGTGATCGTCTGACCGAAAGCTTAGTCGAAATACTGCAGAATGAATAATGCTGTGACACACGCTCTGTAATCTGCGTCTTGTCTTTGCTCTTCATTTTGGTTTCCTGTTTTCTGTTCCGGTCATCTCTCAAAGAAACGTGTGGGGAAACCAAATGATTTGAAGAAGTTGCTCAACAGAGGAATGGAGCTCATATACAAACACATGTAAATCTCCAGCATGTCCACCTGAGCAGGTGTTAGCTTAGCATCTAGGTTTGCTATGAATACCCAGTGGAAGATTTTAATTCATTGCAACAACACAGTGAACCCTCTCTGCATTACGAACAACAAAAAGATCAATAGATCACCTCAAGATGGTTCAGAACTAGATCCTGTCCTATGTTCACAAACATAGCAATGTGTTTGAGACCATGCTGAGACCACCACCTCCCTGAATCAATGACACAAAACCACAAGAATCAATGTCCTTATTTTCACTTGAAACTATTTTCATTTGAAACTGTTTATGTTTCTCTGTAGATGTGAGCTGTATTGGATCAGCTGTATGGTGTTTTGTATATGTTGACAAATTTACGCGAAGTACAAGGAAATATCTCGGTCTGAGGATGTTACTACATGAACAGAATATGCCATAATTCCATGCCATTAAAGTAGAATATGTCATATTGATGATGTGTCACTTATATTGGGAAACATGGACTCATCCCTGTGTTGCAATCACTTTGTTGGGGTTCCATTGATCAATACATTATCCTGTTTACTACATGGCTGTTTACCGATGAAACCATTTCTCTATCTATTGAGAATGTATTCATGTTATATGAAATAATAATTTAATATTGACTGCATTCTATTTAGCTATAACTATATTTTGTGATAGTATGTTGCTGATTGTAATTTAGTACTGGAGTACCAATGCAATGAACAAGTATTTGGATACTCCGAACCAGCCCCAGAGTTAAATAATTTTAGAAATGGATAAAGATTATGAACGACCTAACGTCCCGCCGGCTGAGATCCAATCACAACTCAGGCAGAATCCAGATAAAGAGAATCCATGTTGATGACAAATATAAACACAACTCCTGACATCAGCTCATGGATCTGGATGCAAAGATCTCAATCTAACGAAAGGGACCTAAATTCACATGAAACATCAAAAGTAAGCAGAGGTTCAAACACATTAGTTAACCCTCAGTTCAGTCACATTCCAGAGACGGGGCCCTCACAAATAACCTTTGTGTGAAACTACATGAGAGATGCATGGACACGGTGAAATTTAAAACCGGCAGAAGGAAATACTTGAGTGAGTAAACGACGGCACAGTCGGGCTAATGGAAAGAGTGGTTGGTGAAGTGGTGACAACATAGAGAAGAGCAGACGCAAGTTAAGTTCCAGCCCTTCTGTGTAAATACTCAAGAGTTTTATATGTACTCGTAACTTCACTTCACACGCATGACAGTCGGATCAAATTTAAAGGGTTATCTTCAGTCATCTCTCTCTCTCTGTCTCTCTTTCTGTGTGTGTGTGTGTGCGTGTGTGTGAGATCATTACCTATGACATTGTTGACACTCTTCATCTTAACATCTTCCACATTCACAGACATGCAAATGTTTGCCAAAAAGTAGAAATCCAGATAAATTACAGTTGCCGCGTGGTATCCCAAAAACAGTGAGTCTCCAAACAAAGTATCCAACAGGGACTCAAGCCTGTCAGCTCCTTCAGCTCCTTCCTCATCCTCATCAACTCTTTCTTTCTGTTCAAAAAGTCAAGACAAACAAGTCTGTCCTCCTCTCTTCCCTTCTTCTTTCCAGTTTCCTCCTTATACACACACAGTCGAGGCAGCGCTTTGGTGTGAGTCTGTGTGTGTGTGTGTGTGTGTGTGTGTGTTGGGGTGTTTGCTGTGCATCTGTGGTCAGTTTTTCCAGCTCCAGCTGTAGCGAAACAGCACACACAGCAAGCAGCCAATCAGAAGACAGAAAGGGAGGGGAGCCAGACGCTGTGCTTGTATGTGAGTATGTAAGAAGGAATGGAGGTAAGATGTGTGTACGTGAGGTAAAAAGCTTATTACTGATAGGCTTATAACACACAATTACCCATGACTGCAGGCATCACCAAGCTAGTGTGAGAAAATATGACACACTTATACACACAAAGACACCAAAACTCATTCAGCCAAAATTATGCCATAAAGTTTACAAAACACAGATTCTTGAGAAGTGATACAAAATCCTTTAGGAAAAAACCTTTTGACTTAAAAATAAACAACTTGATCATGAATTAAATCATCTTTTTATTGTATTTTATGAGACTAAATGCCTGCATTGGATTGAAACCCTGTTTGTCCTGGTGGAAAAAAACAGTAAGAAATTAATGTTCCTTAAAAATAGTTAAGGGTTAAATCATTTTCAGCATCAATTTGTTTGGATTTTTGGTTCATTAGGTGAGGATGGTGACCGAAAATATAAACTCATTTTACGTGCTACCAATGTAACAATGTAATGTTACGTTTTGCTGTCCATTTAACTTTCTGCCTTTGTGTGTATGTGCTTGTGCCTATGCGTGTGCGTGTATGTGTGTGTGTGTGTGTGTGTGTGTAGTGACAGACCTCCCTCACACACTCACATTACACTGTGTTAATAAGCTTACATAAGAGATTACACCAATAGCTCAGTGTTTGTCCTGTGACTGGACCACGAGTCAACTGTGGCCTTTATTATTGGGTTTTTATTTTTGTGTCATTACGTGTGTGTATCTGTGTGTGTGTGTGTGTGTGTGTGTGTGTGTGTGTGTGTGTGTGTGTGTGTATGCTGGGAATTCTGAAAAAGAGGTGCTTATTATGGCGTTTGACGTTTGAGTCTTGCTTATTTTAGGTTTCCTTAGTTATAACAAAAGCCTTTATTAGTAAGTGTTTAAGTGAAGTATGTATGTTTGAAACTATGGTATGTGTTCTATTAATACTACTTGAGGTATCCCATATAACTCTTATTGTACAAAGAATCACAGCAGTTGAAATCACTAGCATAGCCTAAAGTATAATTCAAGGATGTCTATCCATCCCGAGGCGTTCCAAGGCCGGCTTAGAGATCCCTCCAGCTTGTCCTGGGTCGGCCCTGGGATCTCCTCCCTGTTGGACGTACCCGGTACACCTCCAAAGGGAGGCGTCCATGGGACATTTTTACAAGACGCCCGAACCAGCCCATTAGACTCCCCCTCTGGAGAGTGAGCCCCATTTCAGCCACTGGTAAACTGAGAGCTGTGATTTATCCCTTTTGCCCTGATTCCTGAACAAGACCCCAAGAAACCTGAACTCCTCCACCTGGATCAGTTGCTCCCCCCTCGGCTGAATGGACAGAACATCTTTCCATTGTGATGTGGATGAGTTAAGATTCTCCGCAGCTTATTTGAAGTAAATCATCCTAATTTTAAACTTTGTTCAAAGAAAATACCGTCACGTACATTTTGGTGACAACAAACTGAAAACACTACTTCTTTGTCTCATCGGTCGTTTGATCTCAGGTTCAACAGCCGGGTGAGAAGGTCACACCTAAACCTTAATTTTAAGACCACAAATAGAAAGCAGACTGCTCTGTCAAAGACAAAGGTCAATAAACCGGTATTAGGGGAGAAGAGTGAAAGAAAAAATGACAGGTCAGAAGTCACAGCCAGAGCAGCACATGTGACCAATACTGCTGAGGAACAAAGAAACAAAAAACATCACGTCTGTCTGTCTGGAAGACAACACGGTACGTGGTGCACCTCCGCACGACGTGGACTTTGTGGTTATGATAAGCGGTGGATTTTCAAGATCCAAGATTACGGTGAAAAGGGACTGGACTGACACTAGGCGACCATGACACAGAAGTATGACCAGTTACACATAAAAACCTACGATCTGATCCCTTACTAGTTTAATATTACCATCCATCCAGTTAATATAACCATCCAAATGGATTTATCTCTAAATATTTAACATAAGTAGCAAGCACACACTTAATCTACCAGATCCAGATCCTTATCCTTAATAAAATTTGCTGGTTTTTTTTAAAGACATTTTTTAAGATTGATGTTTTACTTTTGAAGAAATTGACAAAAATATTGACAAACAATATTAATGATTAACATTATAAATAATACTGTTTGATGAATCATTTGGAGATTTCTGGTATCAGCCAATAGATCAAGATCCGCCCCTCTGGGCCATGCTGCACCCAAAAATCAGAACTGAAGTTTTTAGTAATGCTGCTAAAAAACAAGCAAAGGGTATCCTATTTGTTTTTACTCCCAGCTGGAGCTGAAACTTCCAATCATGGGAATGAGTGTGGAATAGCACGGTGGTACAGTGCCCTTCGTAAGACCTGAGAGACCAACGCCACACGTGCCTTCCTGTGCAAAGGGGATGACAGCAACAATAAAGATAGTCCTTATAGGATGTCCTTCAGACTAGAAAAACATGGGTGGATCATAGTGAGGAGACTGAGAGTAGACATATCAGGCAGCTATAAATACCAGGGGATCCCACAGTCACATGGGAACCATGAGGAGGAAGCAAGAACAGCAGCAGCAGCCACGTACGAGCTCAATGCAAAAAAAAAATCAACTGCTCGCTAGCCCGCTGGAGTCAGATGGGATGCACAATCAGCAGACGATGGAGGTCAGCACTGAGGCACAAGAAGAGGACCTGAGCAGCACATCTGCACTGAGTTCAGACAGGAGCGTCCAAGGTCCAAAGGGGAAACACCATGGGAGGTTAGATCCATCATCACAGGGACCACATTGTGAATACGCACTTGTGCCCTCCGTTTCTGTCTACACATGCACAGAGTTGTCTTTAAAGCATTCAGCAGCTGGTCCTTATTATCAGCACATCATTGAAAATAGCTGAGCTGCAGCTGTGCTCCTCTTCCTATTTTACACCATTAACATGTACTATGTTTGCTAAAAGCAGAAGACACAGCAGAGTCAGAAAGCACAGAATATGTCAGCTAGTACAAAATGGACACAGATATTCTTTAATGTGACTGTAACTTCACTTCACACACAGGACAGTCAGATCAAATTTAATAGGTTATCTTCTGTAATCTCTCTCTCCCTATCTGTCCCTGTGACTCCCTGTCTGTCTCTCTGTCTGTGTGTGTGTGTGTGCGTGTTTGTGAGATCATTACCTATGACATTGTTGACACTCTTCATCTTAACATCTTCCACATTCACAGACATGCAAATGTTTGCCAAAAAGTAGAAATCCCAATGAAATTACAGTTGCCGCGTGGTATCCCAAGAACAGTGAGAACAACAACGTATCCAACAGGGACCCAAGCTTGTCAGCTCCTTCAAGCTCCCTCCTCATCCTCACCAACGCTTTCTGTTGAAAAACTCAGACAAACAAGTCTCTCCTCCTCTCTTCCTTTCTTCTTTCCAGTTTCCTCCTTGCTTACTTATTACCAGCACATCATTCAAAATAGCTGAGCTGCAGCTGTGCTCCTCTTCCTATTTTACACCATAAACATGTACAAAGTTTGCTAAAAGCAGAAGACACAGCAGAGTCAGAAAGCAGAGAATATGTCAACTAGTACAAAAGTGACACGGATATTCTTTTATGTGACTGTTCAGAATATCATTTCAGGGTTTTGGGGTCAGACACACACACATTCTCCACAGCTTGCGTTATTTTTTTGAGTGGTCATTCCTCAAGGTCCAGGGGATGGGGGTTTCCTACGGCTTCTCAGGAAGAAGACGTCAGTGCGAGAATACAATGAGAGGATGTGTAATGACAGGAACATTTATCTCCTGATAACAGGGCTTGGACAGACAGACACACACACACACACACACACACACATTTGCACATGTACACACATGACACACTCTTCCAAAGAAAATCCTTCTTCTGTCTTGAAACATACAGTACACCGGTGACACACAGGCACGGGCTTGTCAGCGCCGGTTGGTGACAAAGCGCAGTCATCTGGTGTGACTCAGTGCAGAGACGACACAATGAGTGTCATCATCCTAACATGATGCGGGCAGGTGTATAATTGTCTTTGTGCAAACGTTTGTCCTCCCTGTTTTTCCCCACTATAAATCCAAGGACGTATGGGCTGGGAATTCAGGTCAACATTCTGTAGTATTCTAGTGTTTTAAACTCCAAAAATGTGCCCTTTTAAAGTGTTATTTTCATTTTTTAATTGCTTTGTTCATCTGTATATTGGTGTATCACAAATTCATCCTTAGAAGGAGTTCACTTATTAAGACTACTGCACGTCCTCTCTTGGATTATGTGTACTTTAAGACAATCCAACATAAATGTTGAGCTTGGAAAAAGTTCATCCTTGCTTGGCTTTTATATCAAAAGTTTCTTTGTTAAAACATCAAATGGCTCACAGCTGGGACTGAGTCGGGCCTGATAGATACACAGATTCCTCTGGGCTCGTCCTTCCCTGACAGGCTACTGTTTGGCTCAGATCTGTGTATTCTACTTCTGCACATTTGGTAATGCAGTAAGCTGGACACAGTAGAGACACATATAAACTCACAAATACATACAAACACACCACCCAATAAACAACAGTGGTGCTGTGGCTTGTTGGATTCTTGCCTATATTGAAATTTAAGGATCTCTCAGTGCACCACAGCTCTTGAGTTTGACATCTGGAAGCATCCTTCAAATTTTACCGAACACACACATCTATCCTGCACTACTGCATGCTGTACAACCCACACACACTCAAGAGGTTTGTTGTTTATGGTGTCTTGGTCTTTGACTATTGTTGACATCCCTTGGTGTGTTTCCTGTTGTGTCCCTAGACAGCAGTGTGTGTGTAAACTCAGTGGTCTTTTGGCAGAATAAAGTTAGTCTGCACTGATTGGCTGCTGAGACCTACTAGATACGGTCAGACTGTCAGTTTCGCTCTGCTGGTAGTCACAGATTTTGGGTTTTGTGTGTATGATTTCCTGTCTGTTTATATGTTGAAGATTAATATATGTTAGGTGCATGAAATTAATATTTACACCAATGTGTGATATTTTTCCTGCACCCTGAGTCGCTTCTTAACATGATGCTACAGGTGAGGGGAGGTGACATATCGTGATCATAATAATGATGTGTGTATTATTTAACAAATGGGAATAGGAAAAATATGGGAACGTGGCTTAATTCACAAAAGAAAAAAGTGCTATAATTTTAACATTTAAATATTAAATATCAATATATACGTGAGCTCACATCAGTGAAAGGTACCTGACAGAATGGAAAGTTCAGCTTGTACCTGTACTGACCAGACAGAAGAAGAGTGTGTATATCATGTTGTTGAGGAAGCATCCTATAGTAACTGAAAAAGTAATCTATTAACCTTGCATAACTTTCCTATAACATTCCTGTGACATCACATCACACATACCACAAGTGTTTTGGGAACCTGTAATTTGTAGTTTACTTTTACTTCACCTGCCGCATGAGAAATTTCAAAAACATGGAGGGAAGGGCAGAAAGGAAAGAGGGAAAGGAGGAGGTAAGGAAAGGATGAATGGACGTACGTCTTTGTACGGCTGACCCGGTCTCCTGACACACCTCCAGGAAGTGGTAATAAGCCTCCATTTCAGCCGTGGAGATCCGTACAGTAGAATAGGCTTGTCCGTATTGACCACACTTTGGACAGCGTGATGGGAGAGATGGGTATGGAATCCTGACTGGATCCTCCATCTCCTTCTATCTCACCCCAGCTTTTCGGGTTGAGTGGTTACGAGTGCATTTCCCGTCTGTCAACCCATCCACGCTCTCATTCCAGCAGAGGCAACATACAGCCAGACAGAATATTTTCCCACACTGACTTATTTTGCTGCTCCTCTGTTTGGAATAATCCACATGTCCTCGATGCTTCTGTCTGTCTGTCACACTTTCACATGCTCAGTGTCACACAGACACACGCACCAACAAGCAGAACCAGCAAGGTAGCCTCAGTTTCTCCCTGTCATAATCCCTGAATCCAGACCTCCAAAGCCTATTAGAGAATTCACAATATGCCCGCCCCCAAGATTACCTCAAACACAAACTACTTCCTGTGAGGGAGGAAATCCACAGTCAGGTGGTTGGTTTCAGCCAAAGCATCACATTGACCCACATTCTCTGATGCCTTATTACATTGTTTTATTTATTTATTATTGTTTGGTTGTTTACCTAGCAGTACTGAGACAGAGTAGAGACAGAGTGGAATGACATGCAACAGTCCCCACGCAGGCAGAAACAAGCCAGCATATGCACACTTGACATGCAATCTGTATCCAGACAGGTTCTCAAAATGCATTGCTGTCAGAATCTAGCCCATCTATCCGATCAATTGTGATCGAATGCTAGGTGTAAACACAATGCTCGCATGGGGAAACATTCAGAAAACAAAACAATATGCTGTGCCTTAAGTTATTTGGGAGTTCTGTCATGGACAATGACAAACGTTATTGTAAAAATATAAGGAAATTGTACACAGCCACCACTGAGATCAGGGTCCACAATGTACAAAGAATGGTCCTAAACTTTGATGTGAGAGTCCACATGATGCAGCATCAAAGGGAGAGGGAGAGGATGAAGGTGAGGGTGAGGGAGAGGGAGCACCTTGAACCTTTACTGCATTGAAGATGACACACAGGTTTAAACCATGGCTTCAATCAGAATCTATCAGTAGTAAGCATAAATCAATTTGTTTAAAACACACACACACACATATATATATATATATATATATATAACAAAACAAATCTAATTCCTTTTAAATGACACAAAGAATGACACATTTCTGCACTTCCCTGCATTCTTCTTTGTTCTCAGCATTGTTTAATAGACAGACACATAATTGAGGGATTGAGATCGTTTCAGCAGAGTAAATCTGTATTGTTGTACGCAGTTAATAGAATGAGATGATCTGGCTCACAGTGACAGTTACCGAGGTTTAAGAGCATTTAGATCTACTACAAAATACTTGATCACAGTACACATACGCAAATAACATGGCAAGTGACTAAGTAATTAAGTATGGATTATAGGAAATTATTTAAATTCTAAAATCCATTAGAATAACCCTTTTGTTTTTAAGCTATTAAATTTTTAATTTTACCTAAATTCTCTTTATACCAAATGTAGTGGGAATAGGTTTATACATTTTCCACCAGAATGCATTTTGATATATTTGGCGTATATTTGAAAATTTTGGGATTTTCACTTGAACTTAAAATAAGACTTTATAAACATCTACTCATTGATAGTTACGATGATACGATGAGTTTAAAAAGTTAATTAAGTCATATAGTGTGTCTAAAGTAAATTTGCCACACGAGTTCATGTTGAATCTAAGTCAGAATGTTGATTACCTCCGTTCCTGTGGTACCTAAAAGCAAAGTGAACAGTATAGACCTCCCTGCGCAGCACCAATAAGTTTGTTCAGCCAGAAGAGCCAAGCCAAAAATATGACATCGTAATTAGATAAGATCTTAAGTGTCTTGCTGACTATGACTATGAATATCAAAACAAACACTATGAGTGTCAGACAAAGACATCTCGGATACAGCCTGTATCAACTCATCTGTCATTAGAGACAAAAATAAAAACAAATACTCCGAGATAAGACCATTTCATTCTGTGTCCTGATCCTCCAGACTGTCAGCTGATTTGCATATTTATAATCATTAATTAAATCTACAAGGACAGAAACAACTAATAAAGCTATTCTTTGTTTTGCTAGTGACGCCCCTATTTAATCCAGTTGTATCAATTCCAGTTTAGGATTATAGCTCACACTCACTCAGGTGATGAGCGACTGAACGTGGGTGTCAAACACACACAGACACATGCTGAAAAGAATCAATATTATATATCGAGCACTTACACATTACTGATGCCATGATGTTTTCTCACTGAAAAACAATCCACGCAGACAGAAGGGCCCAATCCACACGGCTAAGGCAACCACACACGCAGCGACATAACACACACTGACACTCTCACACAGAAACACACACACTCAGGATCACTGGAACCCCTTCACTGCTCAGATCTGTCTGGACTGCCTACCCACAGCTGGCGAGGTCCTTTTTGTGAGTGTGTGTGTGTGTATGAAAGAGAGAGAGAGGGGTTTGTGTGTGTGTGTTGGTGTGTGTCCGGCCAGTAGACTGAGCCTCTGGCAGCCTTGTGACCAGCTGAGCAGCTCAGTTCTTACCAGAGTTTACATAAATATCCTCAACAATACAGGGACTTCCCTTTCCCTCTGCGTCCTTCCCTGTTTATTCCCACCTTTCCTCTCCTCTCCTGCTTCTCCCCAGCCTCTAAAGACTTCTCTGAATTTACAAAGTCACCTGATCCACTGATAAAATTTATCAGGATGACAAAGATTTGAATGTATTTGTGGTTTCAAATCGATCGGAACCATCAGGACAAGTGAAGTTTCTTTTTGGGTTGTTTTTTGCATGAGAATAGTTATTTATTCATGTGACAAAACAAAACAATGAAAGGTTAAGAATGTAAAGATGTCTGACTCGGTCTAGACGCCTCCGTGTAATAATCTGTGACAATCGACACAAGACTTCAGCAGAAGATACAAAAAAATGTTATGAGAGAAAAGTAAAAATGCAGACAACATTTTTGTGTATAAGTGGGCGTGGCCTGGATAAAAATGGACGTAAAAATGGGAATTATGGCACTTTCATCAGGCCACGCTGCACGAGAATTTACTCTTTATCGAATCAGGTCCAACAAGTCTCATGAAAATCAGTTCATGGCTTTTTAAGTATTCCTGCTCAAAAGAGTGAAATCCACATGAGTGAAAACATGCTCGCTTGATGGAGGTAATTAATTGGAATTTTCTCCAGTTGTTTGTTCACCATAAATTGCTTCAGCATCATATAATCAGAATGATATTTCTGTCCAGCATGAACAGTTGAACCTTAATGCAAAAAAAATTTGACGGCCAAAATCTTGCGATGTCAAATTGTAAATCGTGTTTTGAAAGGTGAAGTTGATCTTTTTGCTGAGGTTGAGATTTCAGAATTGGGCTGAGTGGGGCTGAGACCTATAATCCAAACTAGTATTTTCACCCACGTTAGGGAGGTGCGGACACATTGTCGTGTGTTCAGCTTGCTGTCATTTTTCCACGCACTTCTTTGGTCTGCAGGTGAACATTTTCACCTGTGAGTCACAGCAGAGTCACGTTACAAAACACACAGCCTGACCTGAAGCTCAGTCCCAGGGCTTTTTCTGTTTCTACCTCACTCACCCTGTTTCTTGATACAACATATTTTGTTTATAAGAAAATGCTCACACTCCGGACCGGCTCACTCCCAAGAAAAAAACCCTTCTCTCCCTCTCTCCCCTCCTTTTACTGCCTGCTCTGCTTCCTCCTCTCCCAGAATCGTCCCGACCACGCCGCGCTCTTGAAGAGAACATGCGTCACTGCCCCTCTCCCGCCCATAAATAGAACCCTTTTGTCAATAAATCACAGCTGACCTGGCTTTGTTGTTGAAGTGTGTTGTGTGTATGTGTTGGTCTGTTTGATAGAGCGAGAGAGAGAGAGAGAGATTTTAGCGATTGTATGCACTTGCACATTTTTCCACTTTAAATAATGAAAACCACTGTCTCTGCCCATCTCTCTCTGTCTCTCTCTCTCTTTCTGATACATCCTACACGTATAGGTGTAGTTCCATGTTTTATATTTAGGAATCAGGGAGGTAGCAGAAGCCTCCCCTGCAAATTGACTCTGACAACGAAAACCAAAATGCACAAAAAAGTCCCACACGGAAATATATATATACATATATATATACATTATATATGCATATATAATGTATAGCTATAAGTTAGGATATATTCACAGTGTAAAATATGGCCATATTAATACAAAACTGAGAAAGATGTAGTACAATTTACTGTCACGTGATCACGACTGACCAAAAACACTTCGCTGACTGACTATTTGATTCATGAGATTCAGCGCTTATGTTGATTAAGAAGAAGAAGAAGAAGAAGAGGAAGAAGGGTACTTTATTGATCCCCTTAGGGAAATTAACTCTGCACTTTTACCCATCCTCAATGAGGAGCAGTGGGCAGCCAACACATGCACATGCACACACACACACACACACACACACACACACACACACACACACACAACAGCGCCTGGGTACCAACCCCTGATCTTCTACCTTTGCCTTTGTCAGGGACAACAGCAGGAGTGATCATGGAAACTCCACACAGAAAGGAGTTCAACCCCGGGATTCAAACCTACAACCTTCTTGCTGTGAGGCAACAGTGCTAACCACCACGGCACCGTGCCGTGACAATGAAAAAAAAATAACGAAAGGATACAAGAGCAAAGTTGTAATATTTCAAAATAATATGTAATTGTTTGAGCAAAACGTTGAAATGTTACGAGAATAAACTCTTTTTAGAACTCTTTATAGAAATTATGATTCAATTTTTAATGGTTTACTGATGTGAAAAATCCCATTAAAGAAAAGTACAGTAAGATAAATAAAAAATTACCAAGTGTTTAAGGAAAAAAGACCTCTATGTTTTAGCACATAGACCATGCCTGTCTAGTACAGCTTTGTATGAGACATTGTTCTGTGGTGATTGGTGTCTCTCCATGCCCGATTGATTGTTTTGCTTTGTAATTTTGGGCCCTAGAAATTAAAAACAAAAGAGAAAGTAGAAAAGAGAAAATGAGACATAGACGTGAAATTTGAAGGACAGTGCACAGTGGGTTTCAGAAACACAGAGACAACTCAGAATGGCTTTTCAAACTTGCAGAATATGTTTCGCAATGCTTTGCTTTGGAAATCCAACAGGGACGGAGACGCAAGACACTGAAGGGTGGAGAGAGGCAAGTGTCAGGCTGAGATTCACACTGCTCTTTGATACGTGACAGAAGTTCAGGCTCAGAATGTCCTGCGTGACCACATGCCAAGTATCCAGTGAAAGCAGAACCTGAGGAGGAGCCCCAAATGACATCATGCATGACATCACCACAAGTTTTAGCTGCCTCATAGCTTGAGCTTGGATAAATGTCAGGCCTCCAGACGGTGCAGAAACCAGGACTCAGGACAGACACGATAAAAGACTCTGTCCTTTCATTCAGGACTCAGGATAAACATGGTATCAGTCTCTGTCCTTCCATTCAGGACTCAGGACAGACACGATAAAAGTCTCTGTCCTTTCATTCAGGACTCAGGATAAACATGGTATAAGTCTCTGTCCTTTCATTCAGGACTCAGGACAGACACGATAAAAGTCTCTGTCCTTTCATTCAGGACTCAGGACAGACACGATAAAAGTCTCTGTCCTTTCATTCAGGACTCAGGATAAACATGGTATAAGTCTCTGTCCTTTCATTCAGGACTCAGGACAGACACGATAAAAGTCTCTGTCCTTTCATTCAGGACTCAGGACAAACGCCACACAAGTCTCTGTCCTTTCATTCAGGACTCAGGACAGACACGATAAAAGTCTCTGTCCTTTCATTCAGGACTCAGGACAAACGCCATACAAGTCTCTGTCCTTTCATTCAGGTCTCAGGACAGACACGATAAAAGTCTCTGTCCTTTCATTCAGGACTCAGGACAAACATGGTATAAGTCTCTGTCCTTTCATTCAGGACTCAGGATAAACATGGTATAAGTCTCTGTCCTTTCATTCAGGACTCAGGACAGACACGATAAAAGTCTCTGTCCTTTCATTCAGGACTCAGGACAAACGCCACACAAGTCTCTGTCCTTTCATTCAGGACTCAGGACAGACACGATAAAAGTCTCTGTCCTTTCATTCAGGACTCAGG
>OMNV01029456.1:170149-181861 GCA_900303265.1 Brotula barbata
CAGGACTCAGGACAAACGCCACACAAGTCTCTGTCCTTTCATTCAGGACTCAGGACAGACACGATAAAAGTCTCTGTCCTTTCATTCAGGACTCAGGACAAACGCCATACAAGTCTCTGTCCTTTCATTCAGGTCTCAGGACAGACACGATAAAAGTCTCTGTCCTTTCATTCAGGACTCAGGACAAACACGGTATAAGTCTCTGTCCTTTCATTCAGGACTCAGGACAAAGTACAAGTTGAATTGTTTATTTCTACTTCATTAAAAGAGTTCATGTTGGTTTCTCCACCTGCTTGTCCGTCTGTTTATCAGCAGGGTTACTCAAAAAATAAGAACTTATTTCCGCATTTACTATTTATTTATTCATTTATTCGATATGGAATCTCTACCTTATCTGTTTGGCAAGCAAAATTGTGTGTGTGTGTGTGTGTGGCTCTTTTATTGACTTAACTAATTGATTTGTCGGATATCCAATGCTACTCAAATTTGGCAGCCAAAAACTAAAGTACAGTATATTTGTTTGTTTTAGTCGAGACATTCTGCATGTTACGTTTTACTACATTTGACTCGAAATTGCTATAAACATATTCCTTCAAGTTTTTTCAAGCTATTTCATTTTGCTGGTACAGCCGTCAAGGTTTTTGCTGTTTTAACACCAGAATTTCCCACAAGAGAGAACTTAAGTCTGATCTTATCGTATCTTATCTCATAACAATTTGGATTCTATGACTTCTATGACTTCTATGACACGATTCAAAATTTTTTAGGCCAAAGCGTAAAAATGGTTATTACAGCATCACTATGATGCCAACTGTTAACGGTTGAAAACGTAACCTACTTGGCAGCGGCTACTATGAACCAGTAACTGTAGCATTGAGGGACTGCTGAGATTGATGATTTTCAGTGTTTTTGATCTTTCAGATAATCCAGTTACAAGCATGAAAACAAATGCAAAATCCACACGGGTAGTAAATCATAAGGTCACTGGGTTCAAGCTGACAACCGAGGAAGGCGAAGTTGGTTTATACGTCCGCAGGGTGCCATTTGTCCAGGGAGCGTATGAGGAAACTCTCACCTCAACATGAAGCCTCCAATTTGTTTGATTAAACGCATGATCGATAAAAAACTGCAGTCGAGAACCTTTTGTGAATGTGACAGTTAAAGGGCCATTTATGTGAATTATTCGGTTAAAAATGATTAGGAAACGTCGATGGTGAGAAAATTGAGCCACAGAATAAAATCTCTCTCGGCTCCGTGAATGAAAACAATTGTTCTATTGTTTTATTGTGAGCAGCGAGCGGCTCTGCAGAAAGCTCGGCTGGCCCGAGTCCAACAGACAGAAACAAACCTTTCCAAAGGATATGGTCACACACCCGTCACCCCACCCCCACCTAACGGGGGCAGGAAGAGGAACCAAAGAGAATACAGCTCTTACGTCATAACGGCGAAGCTCAGGGCTGCTGGTGGGGAGGGAGAGGCGGGAGGGGGCCTCATAGCACAGACACACACAACCGTCACAGAGTGACCGGAAACATCAAGGCCAACAGCATCCGGCCCACTGAGGAAGCATCACAACACAGGTAGAATCCAAAGAAGGGGCCACGGCGGAAATGGAGATCGGGCGCTATGTCATTTATTCTTCCTACCTATGGCTCCTAATGCATCCCTGGTTAGTGGAGGAGGAAAGGGAACATCTGTTTGAATTTTGTCTCCTCAGGTGTCTTCCTGTTCCGCTTAGATGTTGAGGTTTTCGGGGGAGAGTTGCTCCTTCATAGAGACTTCGGACTGGGTCGGGAACGGGTCCGGCCCATTGAATGTGATATTTGGCTATACGATAAATGTCACCTGACTAGTTTTCTCAAATAACCAAAGACCTTAAAAATAAAAGTATCATCAAAAAATAGGTATTGTTTTCATCCACCAGAGCTGGAGCTGTTCAGAGTTCTTCAGTTCTTTGGAACGTGGGGAAAGTGCCAGTGTGGACGGAAAACATTCAGACACTAAAAACATCCGGCCTAGCGTGGACATAGCCTTAAAGAATACAGCCCATACATGCTCCGTGTGTGTGTGTGTGTGTGTGTGTGTGTGTGTGTGTTTTCAACAGTATGTATATCAATTAAACATCCTGGTAACAGCAGCATCTGTACATCTGTGGAAAACATGCAGAGGACAGCGGACCGGGCTGCTTTTGAAGTCGACATATTGTACCTATTATGCAGACATCTTAATGATGAAACCAGTCCCCCTCTGTCCCCCATACCTCCCCTTCTGGTCTCAGGTCTACAGCTGTTAAGGATGTCCTTGACTTTATGACTTAGTGAGGAAAATAAAAGCATTCATTCTTCCATCCATAGTCTAGTCTGTATCAGTGATAATCTTCTTAGTCCCATTACAGACTACAGATTACTGACGCACTCATTTCTTTAGTTGGTCGTCGTGATGTCGGTCACTCGGCTGTAGAATAGAAACTGCTCGTCTTGTCTTATAGAATAAACACAGATGCGAGACATGATGTCCCAACAGATAAGCAACTTCTCGTGACCACTAGATCGTGACGCTGAACCTCAAACTGACCTTTTAAATCTGCTTCTTACACCCTAGGGAGTCACATCCCGGTAACCCCTTACACCCTTGCAACCATAGCAACTACGTTGGCAATTGGGGGTTACTAGGGTGTAGGAGGAAGTTACACAACAGATCTGTCATGAGGTGTTTATGTAGTAACT
Source organism: Brotula barbata (assembly GCA_900303265.1). Taxonomy (NCBI): domain Eukaryota; kingdom Metazoa; phylum Chordata; class Actinopteri; order Ophidiiformes; family Ophidiidae; genus Brotula; species Brotula barbata. The sequence continues at coordinate 172,876 of OMNV01029456.1, forward strand.
TTATCTCCTATTCCAGGAAGAATACTCGCTGAACTTTCACAAAGTGCTCAATGAATCGAAACCGAAAACTGCTGATTAGCCAAACGTGAGTAGATGGTTGTCCTTTTCGAATGCTACCAATTAACTTGTATCTGTAGCGAGCAAAACGGAAACCGCTGGGAAACCGTTATCTCTCCATTAGCACCCACTGCAGTGCAAGTTCTACGCGCCAGAAATGTCATGAGTGTTGATCAATGACGGATTATCTTCCGTGCTGTGTCTCCTATAATCCCAAATTACATGTAAAAGTATGTATATATTCAACACTTAAAAAAAAAAAAAAAAAGGGATTTCCCCGTAGCCTCAAACCTCCATTGTGCTCTCTCAGTTTCCCCGAGCAACAAAACACAGTAACATTCAGCGGCCTTCCTCCCTGCAGCTTGACCTTTCCACTGGAAGCTCTGAAGGTCACTTCATAAGGTCTCTATTACACACACTCCTTTGATGAAGCACCAGTTTAGGAGGAGCCCTCAGACCGAGTACGACCAGGCGGGGAGTATGGGGGGGGGGCCCTTGGTTCAAGGGAGCTTTAAATTGAACAAGAATACGATTGTCTGTCTCAACATAGCTCTTATCTGACGGCCTCAGCACTAATCATCCTGACAACGCAGTTCAATAGGACAGGAGGAGCCATTTTGAATCCAGCATCAGTATAGAGGCACACATTTGGATGAATTATGCACAACACACACAGGCGCACGCATGCACACAGGCCTTACGGTAAGTTACACATGCTGCTGGTGTGATGTCATTGGACACCATCAAGGGATCTCACTATGAGTCATATTGTTTAAAGGCAGCGACAATTCCACGGCTTCTTTGTGTCTGTCTGTCAGTCTGTCTGTGACTGTGTGTGTGTGTGTGTGTGTGTCTCTCAGTATGTGTGCATGTGTATTTGTGTATATACAGTATGTGTGTGTGTGGTGGTGGTGAGGGAGGGCATCAAGGCTCTCCTAACAGGCAAAAGGTAACCAATGCAGTTTGACAGTAACTACCACACACTCACACAGACACACATATTCACACCTACGGGGGAGCAGAGTTTGCACTTCATCGACCTGTATGTGTTGGTGGCGGGAGGGGGCGGGGACTGAAGCACCCAGAGGAAACCCACGCACACGGGGACAACAAGGAAACATTCACGTTTTCCTGCTGTGAGGCAACAATGCTAACAGTCGGCGTACAGCCTGCAGCTTAAAGCCACGTTCACACGTAAATGAGCTGAAAATCACAACTTTTATGTATTTTTGCAAGCCTATCAAGGTTTATGTTAGGGGCCCCACACAGCAATCAACCCCAAACCAACCCCAGCGCTGTAGGAAGACAGGGAGAATCACCCTAATAAATCCTGAGACTGTACATTCCAAAGACAGATTGTTGCTGTTCCAATGGTCGACACCGGAGCCGTTACAAAGACGGACTCACCCAGCAACAAAATTAAAATCCATCAACAATGTTGTAGAGATATAAGATCAAGCAGTTTAGGCCGAGAGAAGCAAATGTCCACGAGTGAGTGAGTGAGTGAGTGAGTGAGTGAGTGAATGCAGGGCCTGGCATGAAAGGGTTAAAATGGTGATTTCAACTCATTATTCAATTTCATTGTTCACTTCATCGGATACAGTGAGCTCACACTCATCATTCAAAATGTTTCTGCCACAACCCATATCCTGATGACGAATAAAAGACATTCCTAAATCCAATCTTCATTCTTTTCATGTCTGAGGTCTTAGTCGATTAGTCTTTTAAACATTCCATTAAATTGCGTTCTTTGTATTCGGACATCCAGACACAGACTGAAGCTGGTGCCTGGACACTGACATCTGCCTCACTCAAACGGCTTTATGAACGGGAGGGAGCAGAGCTGGGAAATTAAGCAGAATGACATTTAAAAGTCAGGAATGTGCGTGCCCTATATGCATTCCATTTACGTCGGCTAGTTTCGAATCCAGATAAGTGATACAGAAAATTCCGTTTGATGATTAATGCAAATTCTGAGCATGCAATGTTGGACATGATCCGGGGAGGAACTCGTGACATTTTGGTGACGCTTTTGTAAGTTTTGAGCATCCAAGCATCCAGATACGGATACATTTCTTTCAAATGTTACTTATCGTTTTGCTATAATTATCTCATTCTTCAAATTGTGTTATACACCCTGAATGAAGGACTCTATTGTATCCAAACTTGGTGGACAGTGCACATGGCGCTACAATAAGAAGAGTTCAATTATCAATAACTTTGAACTGGAAATGCAGAACCAAAGGTTTGTTGGTTTGTTCGAGGAGAGGGTGACCTTTGACATCGGCATAGTGCGGCCCTGTGATGTCATGTAACTGCTTTTGGAGGAAATTGCCCCAAGCTTTGCTGAGCTCCTTCCAACAACTGAGTGACTGAGGTAGGGAGCGAGTGTGTCCCCTGCTGGACGCTGAGCGTGTGGTGTGATGGGACTAAAACAAAAACAAAGGATGGACACACAAAGTGATAGCACATATGGTGCTAAAGGAGATGAGATGAACCTTCATTGATCCTGTGAGGGGATTGATGCTATTAATGATGGTAGCATCATCACTGACCACATGCCAGATAGATATATAGACCTCTATCTATCTCTCTATCTATCTCTCTATCTCTCTATCTCTCTATCTATCTATCTTCTATCTATCTATCTATCCATCAATTATGGAGAAATCCACTCAGGTTGCAAACATGAAAATCCCCTGAATGCAAAAGTGAAAGTAAAACGTACGTGCTTTATCTACTTGTGCAAAATCTTGTATGAACTTGTATTTGATTAAAGATTACACACTTCTAACTCTATCAAATTTTCAAAGTAGAATTTACTGGTCCACCTTAACAGCCCTATAGTATCATTTCTCCTTAGAATTTAAGACTGAGTTCAGCAGCAAAAAGGTGTCTTCGCAGATATAATAAATTCAGGTGTGTTTTGAAACACTGTTATCACCCTCGATCTACCTGGCAACATAGGACCTGACTGTAAAAATAAAGACTGGGGCTGAACTAGGAACAGGAAACACATCCCCAGAAAGACAGAAAAAGAATGCCCACATGATGCACCTTCAAACAATTCTGCGAGGCTGCCTCCCTGATTGGTGGGGGGAATACCGTAGCTCAGTTTCCATAGCAACGCTCTGCACAAGCCTGCCTCCGCCCCCACACAGGCAGGAAGTGCCGCTACGAAGGATGCCGTGTGATTGTCGCCAGCGTGGCACATTAACCTACATCCCTAGCAGCCTGGAAAAAATGTCCCGGATGAGAAAAAAGCAACGAGGAAGAGAAGGATAGAAGGAGAATAGGAGGAAGGGTGAAGGGTATGGATGGTGCAAAGGAGGGGGCGAAAAGGATGGACAGTAAGCAGAGAGGTTGGGAATAAAGAAAAAAGAGGGAAAGAAAAGGAGGAATGAGGAATGGTGGAGATGCAAAAATGTGGAAGAACAGATAGAATCAAAGGAGATAACACAGGACTAGAGGTAGCAAATGGATGTAGCTCATCATAAATATTGTATTCTGTTAAATATTAATCATATAAATGAAAGTGGGGTTTTGCAGCAGCATGGCTGAGCACACACAGAGCACTCAGCCATGCTGTACATCAAACTCTAATCCTTGTTGTAAAAATCAATTACCGTGAGACAATTTGGACGACTTTGTCCGATCAGAATGATGAAACATAAAACGCAAACATTTGCCAAGAACTGGGGCACTAACTGTGAAGTCTGATTCTGATAACTGCTCCCTCCTTCCCATCCATGGGTGCTGCTTCCCACTGCATCAGCCAGTGGTGCTGATGCGAGGATGGCTCTCGTTCTTTTGAGCACTTTGCGCTCTTCACCCAACTCAAGGACATTTGTTTGATTGATAACGACCCCATAACACAGCGACACATCCTACAGAACAGCACTAAAATCACCAGAGCGGGCTATATACATGCTAGAAGATACACAAACCGAAACTAAAGCTCATTCTGAAGGCAGTAAATGTGAAGATGGGGAAGAGGAGGCGGAGGCTGAAGATGTTGTAGGCGTGCTGACTTACCGACATGTGTGATGACACACTGCACCCTCTGTAGCAGCTCCTGTACCGACATCTCGTCCTCTCTTAGCCAGCACAGCATCTCAGGGTGTGGACAGCATCCACTCTCCTCTCTGACTCTCTCTCTCTCGCGCGCGCGCCCCTCCACCACGCCTCCTCGCGTCACTGTGTCCTGCTGATCTTCCCTCGGTTTCTTTGGTTCTTCTCTCCTCTGCTACCTATTTCCTTTTTTTTTGTATCTTTTTCCTCTCTTCTTATGTCCAGCTTGTGCTTGCCTGCATCACAGAAACACAAAGCCTGGAGAGGATGATGGTGCCACTCCCAGCCAAACAACAATAGTCAATCAAACCCCGGGTGATGAAGTCAGTCAATAAAACAGTGAGTGCCTGAGCCAGAGAATAAAATAAATCTTTAAAAGGGTGGGGATAGACAATAAATGGACAAATGAATCCGTCAGTGAACAAAACGGAAAGTTAACTTATCAGTCCGCCAGTCAAAAGTAATCGGTTTGTGTACAAAGCAGCAAGTCAGACAGTAAAAAGAGAGAGAGTGTCAGTACATTAGTCATCAGCTACCAAGTCAGAGATATTCACTTCTTCTGTTCGAGATGCTGCAAGAAACTGATCCATATCCAAGCAGTAAGAAGCCTCCCACTGGAAAACACAATGAATCTCATTCTCACGGCAAGGAGGAAATGTGGGGTTAAGATATGCCAAAGATCAAAGAAAAACAAAGATGCTCCTCAGAGAGAGAGAGAAAATCATAAGGATGACAAATAAGTCCAGTCCATCCAGACAGCAACGCACATCTGGCTAAAGCTGAGTCACAGACGAATAAATGAATGATAGGAGAGGGCTGTTATACCTGCCTGGAGAGAGGGGGGAGGGAAGGAGGGAGGGATGGAGGAGGGTAATAGTTCTTCAAGGGAAATCCTGGGGCCAGAGCAGAGCTGTTAATGGACTGGAGCAACATTGTTTTGATTCACATGCTGACATATTCCTCACATTTTATGGCTTTTAAAACAGAGGAAACAACATTTGTACCAAATATTAAGGGGTCAGATATGGGACAGCATCTGTGAGCAGAGGGTTTATTTACTCTGGTGCTTTACAAGAACTACGTTTCAGATAAAAGTCACATTACATTTATCTGAAAACTTCAGTTACTATAGTTACTGGCTGTTATCTGCATTTACCTGCTTTACTGATGCCGAGGGCCTGAGGGCGTTTCCTTATCATATCCTCATCATTTCTCCGTAGTCAAACAAACTCATCAAAGCGTGAATGACCAACAATGGGAGATGGCCATTCACTATTGTTTGCCATTCATGCTTTGGCTATCCTGGTTGAGTAGAGGCCGCTCCACTGACCAGTAATCCTGTTCCATGTTTTGTTCAAAGCAAACATGCTAGGCTGATGCATTATCATCTCCCCACATGCCCATTGCCCCAGGGACCATGGAGATTGCCTAGGAGACGGCCATTAGCTGGAGACATCTGCGCTCAGCCTCACCCTGCCACTCACTTATCTTCACTCTGCCAGCCAATTACAGGCCTATCAGAGGCTTTCATAGAACACAGCAGACAATATGTTCAAGGATTATTTCGTCTCATCAGGCTATCTGTGAAACACGGATGGCATATAAATAGTGATTTTTAAAATATGTATCTGTTTACTTATCCCATCATTCATTTCCTCAGTTTTACTAACAACAATCCTGGCAAATAGAAAATAATATGAATGTATATTTTAGAAGAGAATAGGACAGAAAAATGGGAGGAGAACTGGTAGGAGAAATAGGAGGGGCATAGACATAAACAAACTCCAGATACCTCGATGGACCCTTTCAAACACATAAATGCTGCCATTTGATGATTAAATCCCTATATAAACAGAAAAGAATACATACAAAAAACTGAATTTAGAGAGTATGTTATCTATACTAAAGCTTTGTTTGCCTTAGTATTCTGCAGCCTGGGCTGTAAAGTATCTTGAAGAAGAAATAGGAGAGAAAGGGATTACTTTGTACAGGTAAGAAAGAAAATATGTGCTTACTTTTTCTACTAAGGGTGGCAATTTGTACTCTTGAGGCTGATATTTTCCGTGGCAATATTTTATCACTGCTGAAAACATGTAAAAATATATGAAGGGGCAGTGTGTCCAGTTCAGTTCAATATGTATTGTGTTCGTCATACTAAATTTGTGAAAATTAAATTAAAATTAAATTTTAATTTTCCAAAAGATGCACACACCCGCTTTCTGTTCCCTTTACGTAAGAAAATTAATACATGTCACCTGCACTCACTCATACCTTCGTGCGTCCTGTACGTTAGCATGGATGTTAAGCTATACATCCACTAGAGGGCAGTTCAGAGTCCAAAGTTTCAGACAATAACAAACATGGCGACGCCGCGGGAGATTCTGATGATGTACCTTTTAAGAAGGCGGCAAAAGCTGAGCCAATGTTGCATACGACGGTGGTCTGTGAGTGAGGCCATTAAATACATCGCGACAGGTGGAATCATTTTCTTCTCGTCCATAAGTTCTCTTCGTCGTGTGTCGGTTGAACTATTGGGTACACAACCCGACACTGCCCCCACGTTTACCGGTGGTACTGCTCCGTTTCATCAACAATGGTGGGGCGGCCCTGTATCGGAGGCTGTGGTCGTATCTAGTATTTCTATATCTATGAGAGGGAGGGATAACGTTCAGCGTTCGCTTCCTCTGATTGGACAATATTACGTCGTAGGCGGAAGTCAGTTTCTCCCCCAGAGCGGGAAACAATCTCCTGTTAATACACATGTCAACAACAGCGGATTTTTCTGCATGAACTGACAGAAGAATTACCAACACATTTAATTCACAGGGAGTGACATTTTGGAATATTTGAATCAAAGTTTGCTCTACAGCGGTAAGTGCGGCGCGATTAATTAGCTAAGAAGCTAACATTTAGCTACCGTAGCTAATAATCAACAAGCTAGTGTGCCAAACTTGCTAATAAAGCTTCTTTTCCGTAGCCAATAATTTAAGGTGAAGTTAATTTTTTGATCGTGTCTTATCCCAAATATGCATTTACGGCTACCGTTAAACAGCGCAATTACTGTTGGTATATGATTTTAATTTTTGCCTTCAAATGTATTTAATTGTTGGTTGTCTTATCTTGTGATCGGGGAGAACAGTGAAAAAAGGTTTAAATAATAACACATTATTGCTGCTGTACACCGTGATCCGGATAAGTGGTGTAGATCATGATTGATGGAGATGTTGCATCAAATCTCAATAATACAGATTTTAGTCTTAAATGTTAATATCTGATAATTAATAAGTTAGAAGATGTTGTTCGTCGTCGTCAATTACAAAAGTTTAAAATTCTGTCAACTAAAGAGTCATGTCTCTTCTTCTGCTCTTTGTCCCAATACCTATACTTTCTGTCAGGATGTTAAGGTGCTGAAGCTTTAGAACCTTTTATGAGCTTTTTATGGCTTTGGCTTTTTAAAAATCACTCCCAAAAGTTATTAACCATGACACACATCCATCAATCAAAGTATGGCAACCCAGAGCAGAACGTGATTGAAGAACTAAACCATATAATAAATAAAAAACTATTGTGTCCCCCAAAAAACGCAGTACAAAATAAATAAGAAGAAGAAGGAAGCTAAAACTAAAGTATGGTTTATATTTATGTTGTGATTACTTGTGATTGTGTTTCTTTATCCTGTTTTTGGTCAAAACAATAATAAAAGAGGCACTCAAATTATAATCCACATTGAAATACTTGTGTACTGCATCATTGATGAATAAATGAATGCATACAAATATGATTTGGAACAGCGTATCACAGATTATCGTTTTGTTTTTATCGCTTTCAGTTGAACCCTTCCTCTGTATTCCTCTACATTTTTCTCTCCAAAAGGAATCTGTGGCTTTCGGAACGTTTTGATCTTGAGTCTCCGTGTGTGTGTTGCAGTTTCCATACCAGACAGTAGCAGCCATGCAGGCCTTTTTGAAAGGAGCATCGGTTCAGGCCACCAAACCTCAGAGAGAGAAAGGAGCAGCAGCAGCAGGACCCAGTACAGAGAAGAAAGCCAAACTAGTGCCCTGGGTGGAGAAATAGTAAGTATGGACCAAACACAGATGTACGATGTATCTGTGGCATGTGTATTACATGTTAATAGTGTCAATGATCAGTTTGATACATAACCAAGCCACCATGCTGAATACTGACCCACATTGTCGTTGAAAATTCCAGCAGGCCAAAGTGTGTCGATGAAGTGGCCTTCCAGGAGGAGGTGGTAGCTGTACTGAAGAAGTCTCTTGAAGGAGCAGATGTAAGTATCACCCTCTCACAAAACCAGCATGGATGAAAAGCTGTCATTCATCAATCGTTAAGCTTCTTCTATTAGAAACTGTTGTGGAACTGTTCTGTCACATGCTGTTCTTTTTAGAGAATTTTGTCACACTGACATACAGTACATATATTTTTGATGGCTGATATAATAATTAAAATGCTTCCTTGAGGTCAGAATTGATTGATTGATATTACAGCTTTGTTGTAATCTGTGTTTCCCTGATCTGATCTTTCTCCTATTAACCTCACGTGGTTACCCAATTGTATTCGAGATGTTAAGAATGTTGTGTTGGCACAGACTGACCATAACAACAATGTGTGTATTTTCATTGCAGCTTCCCAACTTGCTTTTCTACGGCCCCCCTGGAACAGGAAAGACATCAACCATCTTGGCTGCAGCAAGAGAGCTTTATGGGTGGGTGGAGTTGGTGGGCTGTCTCATTTTGGGAATGGTGTTAAAGTTAACAAGCAGCGCTTTATAGTTGATTTGGAGTTTACTATGTTTGTAATTTTACAGAATTTATTTTTATAAAAATTTAATTTAATTTAC
>OMNV01029456.1:181881-196507 GCA_900303265.1 Brotula barbata
TTACCTACTAAAAAGCTGCAATGCAAAAATTCTGCAACAAAAATTGGTCGCATGTTGTTGACAGCCTGTGTGGGGGGAAAAGATCGAATGAGTTAAAATTACTTTTACCATTCTTCCCTCTTTTTGTGACAGAATCTGGGTGTGTTTTATAATAGTATTTTTTGGAATTTGAAAAAAAAATCCAAATGGGTTCTCCTCAAATATTTTCCTTCCACATTTCCTTTCCCAGTTGTTTGAGACATCTTTACTTTTCAAGACATTTCTTGATTAGAATACAAAATCAAGTCACAACTTTTTTCCTAGAATTTCCCCCGTGAACTGATTTCCTTCCTTCGTAGAGCTGTATTTTTTAAAATTCCATTATATCAAATGTAAACGAGTAAAAACGGACAAAAGGACAAAATTGAGTCAGTTATCTACCGTTTCCCGTGCAGTCCCGAGCTCTACCGGCAGAGGGTGCTGGAGCTCAACGCCTCAGATGAACGAGGTATCCAGGTCGTCAGAGAGAAGGTCAAGAAGTTTGCTCAGCTCACTGTAGCTGGCTCTCGACCCGAGTGAGTCAACACATTCCATTTATGCTTGATTTTCAATTCGGAGATGCCAATTATTTTTAATAAGTGTGTCCCTGTGAAAGTAACATTAAAACGTTCAAGTGTGACAAAGTTTTGCTTCTTGTTCTATGACCCTAATGTGGCATGTTGAACTTCCAAATGTCTGCATCTCGTTACTGTTTCACTTTGCATGACTTCACTGCATCTCAGTACTTGTGTTGTGCTGCTGTTCTGTAGTGGAAAGCCATGTCCTCCCTTTAAGATCATCATCCTGGATGAGGCCGACTCCATGACGTCTCCAGCCCAAGCTGCTCTCAGACGCACCATGGAGAAGGAATCTCGAACCACTCGCTTCTGTCTTATCTGTAACTACATAAGCAGGTAAACAGCTTATCGGATGTCCACGCATCCTACACCACTCTTTGAGTCACAGTATAGGAGCTGTTAATCCTCTTATTCTGCAGACCAATTCATATTAGGTGCCTGACATAATCTACGTTTTTGGCGATTTATTCCCACTAACCTTGTTGGGTTTGTGTGTCTTGTAGGATCATTGAGCCCCTGACCTCCAGATGTTCCAAGTTTCGTTTCAAACCTTTAGCCAATAACATCCAAGAGGAGCGTATAGTGGATATTTGTCAGAAAGAGAATCTCAAATACACCAAAGAGGTAAAAAGTAACCAGTTGTGACAGATTTTGGACGTTAAAGAAATTTAAGCCTATCAGGAGCAACAAGGTTCTTTGTGATTAAAAATTATATTTTTAATATATTATTATATATTCAAACGTGCTCACATGTTGATGAATGTTGTAATAAGTCATTCATTAACATTGAGATAGGAATTAAGACAGCAGTTTTAAGTGATTAAGAATAATTTTAACAGAATTGGATTGATTTATTGCTGTGCTGATGCGTCGTCTTTTTTTGCTCGACGTAGAGTATAACAGCATTGGTGAGAGTGTCTGAGGGGGACCTGCGGAAAGCGATCACCTTCCTCCAGTGTGCTGCTCGCCTGAACGTGGACAAGGAAATCACTGAGAGCACCATTGTCGAAATAGCTGGGGTGAGGAAAAACATCGGACTGTCTCGGTGGAAACGATAATTGTGCTAATCCTACTGTATGTCAACAATGAGACATTTTATATTTTATATTTGCACTCTCTGTTTACAGGTAGTCCCTACAAAGATGATTGACAACCTGCTCCAGATCTGCTTCAAAGGAACATTTGAGAAACTAGAGATTGCTGTCAAGGTCTGTGTTGTTACAGATTTATCCAGTTGTACACACTTTTACTTAATGTTAGGATTTTCAGATATCTGCGTCTGGACTGGGTCAATGACATTGTTTTTGTAAGTTGCATCATTCGGAAAATATTATTTGGTTAGGCTCCCTGGTTTCTCGGCCTATGATTCAACCCTTGTGTATCTCTGTGCTATTAATACACCAGTACGAGACAGAAGTTATGCAGGCCTCAATAAAAGTGAAACAGATCTTGTGGATTTGCCAATAGAACTGTGTTATGCTATGATGAAGTAACTTCTCGTAAAATCGATCTTCTTTGGCTACAATTCTGCTTAAAACGCTCTTTGTGTATATATCCACATTATTCTTTCAGCTACTTCATGTTAAAAAGACATTTCAGCGTCAGTTTTCCTGACTCCTGACTCTCAGCACGGATACATTTTGGATTTATTTTTTTGGTGTATTCACTTGGGTGCTGCTCTGAAACGACTTTCCCTTTCTAGGATAATATACTTGACCTTAGCCTTGGCCTTAAACGTTACCACTCAATGTAAAGTAGCTTTTAGAGACTTTGCCAGGTGTTTATCACAGGGATCTAAAAGGGTCCATTCAAAGACCTGGAAAATGAACAACAAACATCTGCAGAATTCTTACAACTTGGCACAAAACAATATTGCTAACGTAAATCATAACATTCTGTAAATCTGCTGGCGTATCATTTTGACCCTATGTATTTTAACATGCAATGTAGTTGTAATTATTGCACACTGAATTGTTGTGCATGATGTAGCATCGTCGAGACTCAAGATTACAGGAAAGATAGTTATGCAATTTCAGTGATGAAGAGATTTTGAATATTATTTAAGTTGTGCATCAAGTCAGGGTGCAACAAGGCAATTTGCATAAAAATATGAAAAGTTGTCTAGTAGAAGCTGATTCTGTGATGCTTTAATCTGACCCCTGTCCCACTGTCTGTCAGAACATGGTGGATGAAGGCTACGCAGCCACACAGGTCCTGAGTCAGCTCCATGAGTCCATCATAGAGCATGACCTGAATGACAAGCAGAAGTCAGCCATCACAGAAAAAATGGCGGTAAGTTATCTGATGATGCCGTTAGAAATCAAGCTTCAGCAGCTGTTTACAGGAAACTTACTCTTTCCTTGCTACTGAACGATGCGTGCAATGCAGTGACGGAACTCAGGGCTGTCGATTTCCTCAAACATCAAAGGAATGACGTGTCATAGCCATGGCCACACATGGTGTCCCTGCCTTATTTATTCTACGCAAAAAAACATTTACATCTACACACCAGCTAACTGTAATGACACTGACGGTAAATGGTAAATGGACTGCATTTCTACAGCCGTAGCCTTCATTTCTATAGCGCCAAAGCGCTTTACAATGTTTGCTTCACATTCACCCAGTCATACACACATTCACACACTGACAACCGAGGTAACCACACATAGTCCACTTGCTTGTGGTGGCCTTATTGTTTGCACTTTTCTGCTGGGGCACATTATTGAAGTAGGAAATTATAATAGACAGAACAAAGTCATCAGTAAGGCCCAGTCAGTCTTGGGTCACAGTCTGGACACTCAGGAGAGCACTCAGTAAGCTGTTATCCATAATGGAGAATTCAGCACAGCCACTTCATGACATTGTTTATGTATTTTTGACGTCATCACAGTTCTCTCCTTACTGTTAATGGATGCACTCCCCACACCTAATACACATAGCATGCTCACACACAAGCTTGCATATAAATTCCAAGACAGTCTCCACAATTGTCTGATGTCACGTGCGGCTGTCAATGTTGAATAAAGGGATTAATAAAGTATATCTAACTTATATCACAGTAGTGGCTGAATTATCGTTTCAATTAATTATCTACTTGAGAGAAATGGAGTAAAAATGATGTCATTCAGTGGTTGTGCGTGCTTGTGTTTCCTGTGTCAGGTGGTGGATAAGTGCCTGGCGGACGGAGCGGACGAGTACCTTCAGATGTTGAGTCTGTGTTCCGTCATCATACAGCAGGTTGCCCAAAGTTGAACCTTCAATCCTCCAAACCAGTGACTCCAAGTCTTGAAAGATCCTTCAACCAGACCGAGGCTTCGATTCCATGTGTGCTATCGCAAGTGAACTGAGTTGGATCAAAGATTCAAACACCCTCCGTCAGCAAACCAGTGGACACCAGAATCGAACTGTGCCTATTCCTCTTCCTGTATCAGAGTAGAAAGGTTAAAGTTTGTCACTGTAGACTAATCGGTCAAACATCTTCACACAGACTGTTGGAGCTTCTCGAACAAGCACACAAATTACAAATGCTGCCTATAGTGCTTTTGTTCATTCTTATTTTCATGTTCACAACACTTCTTTGTACATGTTTTGCATTTTGGATGTTTACTTAAGCCAGAAGTTAGTCCATAAAATACCCAAAGTTGTATTTTGATCCGACTCAATCACATTCACATTCACACCTATGGGCAACTTAGATACTCCAGTTCACATTAGCCTGGAGTACCTGGCAGAAACCCACAAGGACACCTGGAGAACATGCAAACTCCACACAGCAAGGACCGTAATTGTTCTTATTCTGATGATAAAGCGGGTATTTATTTCAACTGTTAATGATCAACAATTCCATAAACTATAATTGTATGAGAATCCAGATAAGGGATTAGGAAATGATTTTTCTGATAGATAGATTATTAATCACAAAGGAAATTAAAGTCTTCCACTAGCTAATAACAAAACATCAACAACAACAAAAACAATGATAAAAGAAGCATAGAATATATAGAACAATATAACACAATAAAACACAATATAATACAAAATAAAATACAACCCACCAATATAACCATATAATAAACTGTTAATACTTCCGTACAGTTGTGCAAAAAAAGATACATAATTAAAATCTGCATCAGAAGCTAAATGACTTTTACTCAAGTATGTTTTCTGAGGGGTCATTTATACTCGTAACTAAGTAATTTTCAAAGGAGTTACGTGTCATTTCACTCAAGTATAACTTTGACGTACTTTAACGGAGGAGTACCTCACTGGTTTGCTCCATCGCCCCTGCTGGCGGAAAACATTATTGATCAGTCGCAGTGACTGAACGATGGTTACCATGGTGATGAGAGAGGGTATTACGCCCACCGGAAACGGTGTCTGCAGTGCCAGCAGAAAATGAAAGGGAGCCAAACCTAATCTTACTTTAATTTGGACTTTTTTAATACGAACCCCGTCCCGCACAGATGTCCGCCGTGTGCCACCGTCCTTCGAACTCAGCGTGGGGACATCCGGGGACATTGCTGCATCGGGAGTTGACCGTTTGATGAAGTAGAGCGCCGAGTGTTTTGGAAACCTCAACCCGGCCGACAGCAGACAGGCAGCGGGCACACCGGTCCCTCCATGAGCAGCCTTCAGTGCTAGCCTTTATAGCCTCCCTGGCGACTCTCTAACCATGGAAGACTATCAAGAGGGTTATTAAATAACTTGTATTACCGCCGAACTGTTTGCCCGCATGGTAACAATTGCAATATGCCAGACCGGCGGTGGTCCGTGAGGCTCGCCGTTGCCTGATATTAACGCCACGGGCCTGCTGGATCCATTCGGAGACTTCTTGGCAGGCAAAGCGGGCCAGCGAGCCCCGCTAGCTTTAGCGCGCAGCCAGGGGCTTGACGGTGCAGTTTTTCTCATGAGCACGCCATTTACACGTTTGTGTACCAAAACAAGGACTTTTTAAATCCAAAGGGTGTTTTATGGGATTCATATCGGCTAAAGAGAAGAGGGCCTGAGCCAAAATGGTGAATTGGAGGAGACTGCTGCGAATGTCCAACCGATCATTTTTGGCCTTCATTTTTTTCTTCTCCATGTCAACCACTTGTCTCTACTTCATTTATGCGTCTCCCGGAATAGGTTAGTTGAAAATGGTTTAAGATAATCCTTTTACACCAGCATGTTTACGGGGTAACGGTTAATGTGATTATGTCCGGGCTAGCCCACAGTCACAGTCCACGCTAACGCTAACTTTAAGCAGTACGCTAAGTAGCTCAACAGCTACTTAAACCTTCCCCACACCGATTAACTTTATTAGCTATTCGGTGTAGTTGGTTAGTTATTTGCAGTAGTTTAGCTGGTTAATGATTAGTTGTTTGGATTTACGGTTGTTTGTACCGTAGGTGGTTTTGCACCGCTTGTGAATGAATGAATAGCGGGAATCACCGGGCTAGGTGGGTCAAAACATTGCACCAGATTTCCTCACCTTGAAATATAACGTAAGAAAATTTCAGTGTCCAACTAACACGTATATGGAAATATCTGAAACAATATTTGGGTATTCCTGCGACACGAAGACGTAGCTAACCCGTAATCAAGCATGTCCGTTCATAGGACCCTGTGTGGTTTTAGATTTGATGTATTCATTTTGGCTGCACATTATTTTCACAGTTTGAAGAAATTTCGGGGGGAGTACAGTGTGTGAGGTGTAAACAATAAAAAAAAAAAAAAAAATGGAATACAGATGTATGTGTACCACGTCTTGTTTTGTGTCATGTTCAATTTGACATTTTCAAAGTGAGGTATGTATTACTTACCGTTGTGTTCATACTTTGTGTGGCTGACAGGAAAGGAATTTGTTGATGCTTTTGTTGGCTCATGCGGTGATGATCCATGCTCTGCTGGAGTAGTTGTGTGGTGATAGTGCAGATGATTTTCAGAGAATCAATTGTAGTGGGGTGAAGGGGGTCCTGGGACTGTCTGGTCCAGGCTTTCATTGGCAGTAGTGTAATGTTGAGTTGTGTAAAGCATGAAGAGATGGATGGTTTGCAGGACTGTGGTATTATACACCCATATATATATTGAGTGTGTGGAGTACATAGATATGTATAAGTGAGAAATGAATTAATCTGTAGATTTTGTTTGATTAATGATGTAACAAACTTTATGTTGTTAAAAAAGAAATAAATTGTGAGATAAACTATAGAGAGGGGTCCAGCTTGTGTTGCTAATTTGAGAATCGAGTTGTTTGGAAGTGCACACCTGTTGTGTTGAACACCTCATTATTCAAGCAAAAAGAATCAGTTTGAATTTTCTCTCCCTTACTTTTTTTTTTGTGGAATTATTTCTCATAGTTCTAGAGATTTTTGGCCTTTTTTGTTGTAAAGCCCTTTGAGACATTGGACTTGATATTCAGTTATACAAATAGTATGAAAAATACATTATGTTTTTAAGATGATTAAAATATACTTTGTGTTACTATAAAATTAAAAGTGCATGATTTCCTTTGAGCCGAGCTTGAACTGGTGGGTGAATTAAAAATGCATTTGGGTGCATATCTTTGTAATGCAAACACCTATTGTATGGCTCAAATGTGGAAGTGCTAGCTGTGTTATTGGGTATAGAGTTATTAGGTATTATGTGGGCTCATGTAAAGGTAAATGTTTGTCTTTGGAGATTACAAAAACATAAAGAAGACACCTTTGCTGCTAACGGTCACCCCCTGCACCTCCCAAAATATAAAGATTGAGCTGTTTATACCTGTTCATGTAATTAACGGCCGTTCAATGACACCCCTCATCCCAGCCTCGCACACAGTGTCAAGCCGGTTGAACTGAAGCATACTGTGGTCTTAAGATAAGTCTCTTATCATGTTGGAGCACTGAACAGTTTACTAATTCGCACCCCACTAATGGTGGCATAATGTAGATGCTAAGAGGGAAAGACATATAAATACGTAGGGATGAGATGCATGGATTAATTGCAGGAATTATGGCTAAAACAAAATGAATGCTCTCTGAAAGTTTTGTATCGTGAACGGCTCATTTAAGGCTGCAGTATGCCTCATCAGTCGGAGTTGAAAGGTGGTGGAAACCACCAAACACACAATGATGCAGAATTTCTGTCAACACCCCCCTCCTCTGCTAAAGTGAATATTGGTGCTGTTTTGTCTGTTTGTATTAACTGCATGGAGATAATAAAGGCCTAAACACAGTTTCATATCACAATTTCCATTTTAACATGATGATTTGTGTATCAATACTTTGTGCACTGTATGAGGCGTGACCTGTTAAAATTTGTATTCACACTTTCTTTCTCTCCGTCGTTCTTTCAGCCAACACATACTTTTTCATGGTGCAGGCTCAGGGCATCATGTTAAGGGACAATGTCAGGACCATTGGGCAAATGATCCGATTGTACACCAACAAGAACTGTACGCTCAACGGCACAGGTGAGTACTATAGTCTGACTCACTCACAGTCTCATACACACACACACACAACAGTGCTATTTATTGTAATTAGAAAGCGTGTCTGGTGGTATTTATAATAACAACAGAGAGAAATGTGGGTGGGACGAAGAAAAATAATTATCTACATGGCTTGTCATATGATTAAGCCTGTTCCATGACTGCCTGCGCAGTATGAAAATAAAAGATGAAGCAACACAACCGCACAGTTTTAACAGCAGCATTTCCCTTAGATAATGGTGTAGGCCCTGTGGAAAGTCACTGCAGGGACATGGCAAATGTTAACTAAGGTTCATTTGAAACCAACTAGTTCAAAACCTAAAAATAAATAAATAAAAAGATAAAATCAACATAATGAAATTTATATCAAATCATAAAGTAC
Organism: Brotula barbata; assembly: GCA_900303265.1. Lineage (NCBI taxonomy): Eukaryota > Metazoa > Chordata > Actinopteri > Ophidiiformes > Ophidiidae > Brotula > Brotula barbata. Next base: position 190,316 of record OMNV01029456.1, read on the forward strand.
AACACACTCACATGACTGTTAAGCCAATCAGTTGATAAACAGTGGAAAGTACACATTAGCTGAGATGATGCTTGACGTTATCAAGCAAGCTAATAGCGGTCTTGCAGCTTGTTTACCTTTTTAGAATAAGCAATTAATTACCTGACAGGATAGAAACCCCTCAGCATGACAAAGATTTGTTCTGTCAGGCTGAAGCTGTCAAGCACGGCTGTGTTGTAGTCAACTGAGTCGATTTGTTTGAATCATGTGGCTGAAAGTCTACATCTTATTGGTTGGTGAGGTTTTCTGTCATTTCAACAAAATCTAAATTCCAGCCAGCTTTGATTTTAGAATAACCCCTAGTCCAATTTTTTCTTCATCTAAAAAGTCCATAGTCACATTATCTGTCGTTTTCTGACACTGTCTGTTGTGTTTACTGCAGACTATCCTGATGGCAGTAACTCCAGTGAATACCTGGTCCAGCCAACCACTTACCTCCCTGAGAACTTCACCTACGCCCAGAACCTCCCCTGCCCAGAGCGATTACCTTCTATGAGTAAGTAGACACAGACCAAATCCCCAAACTAAAGCTTTCTTTCTTTTTGTCTTTCTCTCTGTCTGTTTTTTTTCTTTCAAATAAATCACCCTAATTTTGGAAAAAATAGTTATTTTCATTTTTTTCCTGCCTAACCCTGTGAAAATGTGTGAAAAGGGGCCAGTAAAACTCAAGCCAAGCGGAACAGTGGCAAAACAAATATTACATTGCACCCTGATGCATCTCTTGTAGTGAGGCTCACTACTACTTCAATACTACTCACGAGGTAGACACGGAATGTTGTTTTCTATAGCGAGAGACAAAGATTGTGATTATGATACTGTGATATGTGGTTGGTTTCACAAGTGTCTGTCTCTCTTTTGGCCGCAGTGTTTTTTTCCATTTTAGGGTGTCTGTGCAGACCTGTGTACTACTGATGGTTAGGCTTTCTTCCGGAGCGGTTGAGTTGATATTTCTATTAAAGAAGAAGGAAAAAGAAGACTTTGAAATATCATTGTAATATGTTATTTGTCTTTTCCATTTTAACAACCCTAACTGAAGAGCAGTGGACAGCCACATAGCTGCACCCTGACCAACCCCAGGTCTTTACCAGAGTGCCTTGGACAAGAGAATTGGCAGGACCACATAAGCTAACCCAGCACACTTGTTTCACATGTTTGTGATCTTTCAATGTCCCCACAGAGGGCCTTATGGAAGTTAACACGACAGAAATCCCCATGGAGGAGATAGAGCTGAAGTTTTCCAAGTTTTTTGACATCGACTTTGGAGGCCATTGGAAACCGAAGGACTGCAAACCTCGTTGGAAGGTGTGTGGCTATTTTTTTGGTTTTGTCTGTTTGTACAATCTAATTACTAAACACAAGTATACAAATAAAACATAGAAACCAGGTAGACTATGTACGGCTACACTGCATTCCTATTGAAGTGTTTGTGCTGTTGGTGCTGTAGGTGGCCATCCTGATCCCATTCAGAAACCGCCATGAACATCTACCCATCCTCTTCCAACACCTTATCCCCATGCTGCAGAGACAGCGCCTTCGGTTTGCCTTCTATGTCATCGAACAGGTACAGTCTCACTATGCTCAATTATAACACAACACATGATGCAAGTTTTTATGCGTCCGTTGTAATTATATACTTTGTGGTCAGTATATATATTGCGTCCCCCCGAAGGCACACATAATCATTTTGGAGATGTCTATGTCTATGTCTTAGAGATTATTATTTTTGTTATGGAATAGCAGCTGCAAGAAAATAAATCTAGTCACATAAAATAAAATGGAAATAACATTAGAGCAAGGCAAGCTAACAAGCAAGTAATATAAAGAGTTACAAACAGTAGCATGTATATGAATAGACAAGGCAAGTTTATTTATACTCCCTCATCTTTCACACTTTTTGTGATGTTGCTGCCTTATTCTAAAATGGATTACATTCATATTTATTTCCTCATCAATCTACACACATTACCCCTTAATGACAAAGTGAAAACATCATTTATACATTTACTTAAAAAAAAACACCTTTATTTTCTGAAGGGTGTGGTGCTAAAAGTTTGGCATTTGTGGAGTTTCTGCTGTTCTTCTCTGCACAGCCTCTCGGTCTCCGTCAGGTTGGATGGGGACCTTCATGGAATGGATGTTTTAGCACTCTCCAGAGATGTTTTAGTAGGTTGCTCTCTGGGCTCAGGCGTGCTTCAAGTGCATTCACAGACTTGTCTTGAAGCCACTTCTGTGTTGTCTTGGCTGTGGGCTGATGGTTGTCCTCTTGTGGTCAATTGACCTTTCACCCTGGGGTCCTGAGTGCTTTGGAGGAGGTTTTCGTTAAGGATCTTCTTTCCTGCATTAATTTGCCCCTCAATCCTCACTCTCTCCCAGTGCCTACTGCTGGAAAACATCCCCACAGCATGGTGGAAGCAGGGATGGTTTCCACAACACCTGACAATTCGAATATTTTGTTCTTTAATAAATTTTCAAACATTTCTAAAATCCAGTTTTAGCTTTGTCATTATGGGGTATTGTGTGTAGAGAGTTGATGAAAAATGAATTAGAGCACATGTAGCCCTAAGGAATCGGATAACACCCACATCAAACACCTCAGTTTGGTACGCTTCATTTAACGCACAGCACCCATCCACATCAAGCAAAAAACATGCAATGGAACAAAAGGTCAAACTCTGCTGCATACTGGGAGGTGTGCAAACAACAAGAAGGTAGAGAAAAGGGTTTGTCACTTTGCTCCATCAGCCCTTGGATGACACCTCAATGATATCCATCTGTGTAAATGGGTTGTGAGTGGTTGATTTCATTTGAGCACATCTATTTTTCCTGTCAGGCAGCATCAGGCTCATTTACTTTATTACTCACTGTGTACTGTGTGTGTGTGTGTGTGTGTGTGTGTGTGTGTGTGTGTGTGTGCTGTTAGAGTGGGAGCCAGCCTTTCAACAGAGCAATGCTCTTTAATGTGGGTTTCCTGGAGGCAATGAAGGACTTGGACTGGGACTGCTTGATCTTCCATGATGTTGACCACATCCCAGAGAACGATCGAAACTACTATGGCTGTGGCCAGATGCCGCGCCACTTTGCTGCCAAGCTGGACAAATACATGTACATGTGAGTATGTCGACGGCTGGGGCTACTAAGTACCAGAAATAAGCAATCACCAGTTTCTGTAAGAAATGAGATCTGTGACTCAAAGAGGATAATCTTTACTAAAAGTAGGTTTTACAATATACATTGTTTTGTGATTTTAAAATTTGCTAAACTACACCATAAACCTGACACGTCAATGTGACAAATTGCATTTAGAGGAGATTTTTCAACTTGAGCTGCATTTAAACAAGTCTCAAAATGTAGATCAGTGCTTGAGTCCAGTGCACAGAGTACAGCTGGGGTTTATTCTGTGTGGCCTTTGATTGCATTTGGCTGACATAGCAGTTATAAAGGCTACAGTGAAAACCAGCAGCCTTTTCAGTGCTGAGCTCTAGGAGTGATCAATTTGTTTAGTAACAGCTTGTGGATAATATGAATCGCTCAGGTACCTGCATCCAAAGCTAAACTCATCATTCTGTTAGTCTTATCTGCCTTTTTATTTGAAGGCTACAAGTCTACACTTGTTTAGGAGTTTGAGCTGTTCAGCTGGAGCAAAAAATTAGATGAATGATGAAAACGCGTGTTGCCATAACATACAGTTGTGTCAACAAGTGTCAAGGAGTTATCATTTTTTGGTTCTTGACTCATCCTTATGTGTGTTTTTATTCCCAGTCTTCCATACAGCGAGTTCTTTGGTGGTGTGAGTGGGCTAACTGTGGAGCAGTTCCGCAAGATCAACGGATTTCCCAATGCATTCTGGGGCTGGGGAGGGGAGGATGATGACTTGTGGAACAGGTTAGTGCTTTGAAGGAGAGACTTCAGAATATTTAAAACTCTCTGTTGACGTTACCTGTAGAAAGGTAATATGGAATTCAAAATGGATTTTAAAAATTTCATTTACACCTTACAACAAAAGCAAATCTAGTGCACAGTTCTGAAGGCTTGGTAAATACCAATGCCAGATGTAATGTGTTGTTACGGGAAGATTGCGTCACACAACCAAAGACCCTCATCCATAATTGTGTATTATATGTGTTTTGAGCATTCAATGCAAGTGCTCAAAACACGTGAGGGTTGTCTATAGCAATATAAAATCTTGTTGATGTTTGCTTGTTTGCTTGCTGATGCTTTAAACATTTGCTTTTACAGTATAAGAAGCAGTATAAAGCATGACTCGTATTTAACAGCTCATTAACATTCCTTTTTTTTATTGGCTCTCACCTGGCACACCCCTTACAAGGTCTTGTTAATGTTAAACTGGAACAAGAATTAACGTGAGAGAAGCTTTATTCATGAATTGAGATTATTGTAGTGAATATGTCAGTTTAGTTCAGAATAACCCTAAAATACTGTAGACTCTTAGTAAACATTAGCAACACAAAGTTGATGGTGGTTGCTACGACCATATTGTTTGAAACTCCCAAATCTTGGTTTCAAATCACTTCACATTTTCTCTTACCACCAAAAAAATCACAGAACTTCCAGGGCAACAAGAACAAACACAATATAGTACCAACAAAAGCCAACACCTGCATTCAAACAGCCTGCTCACGGCATCATTAACAAACTGAGCACAGCTTCTATGTTCTCACACAACATCCTTCTGCTGGAAAGCTTGCCCATGAAAATATAATAGCAACTGGCAGACATAGCCATGTTTGGAAGCTTAAAATCCTCTCCAGATGTCTAATGACTGTTAACTCAGTCCGATGGTTGTTTTATGTGAAATACTACATTTCCCATACTGCTCGGGTACAAAGATAATAAAACTCCTGTCATACTCTGCCTGTATCTACGCCTATTTTTTCCTCAGTGACTTTATGGACAATGTGCAGCGTTAGCATAAACGTGTCATGACCGCGTTGCAATAATTGCCAAATGTTCATCCATTATCTACACCGCATCAGGGTCATGGTGGGGCTGGAGCCTCTCCCAGCAGTCATTGGTTAAAAGTCTATTTCCTGTTGTTGTTGGAAACCAAACAGACAATTGCATTATTGCCTCTCAGGGTTCATTTTGCTGGTCTGAATGTCACTCGGCCGGAGGGAGAGATTGGGAAGTACAAGTCAATTCCTCACCACCATAGAGGAGAGGTGCAGTTCCTGGGCAGGTAAGGAAGACATTTACATTCTGTACGACAGTGAAAAGAAGGAGCAATGTGTCTGTCCCAAATATTGAATATATGAATTAATAAATCATTACTAAGTGGGAAATGTTGCAGATGAATGCTGAATCCATTGTGAAACATCTTAAGATGCAGTGCTTGGACTCTTCACTTCAGCCTAATTGCAAACGACAGGAAAAAACCCTGATAAAGTCTCTCTGGGAAGAGTGCTGTGCTTGTGAGATTAATAGTGTATAATTAAGTTGCTGCCATAGTCGAGAGGTACTTCATTTATCCAACTGGAAAATGTGTTTAGCCCCCATATCTTATATCCGGGCGCAAGTCGACGCATGGTGTCAGTTGAAACTCAAGCGAGGGCGCAGGCAGAAGTAAACAGCATTTCCATTTTCACTCACTGCATTGTGTACTCTCAGGAAAGAATTCTTGAGATTTTATGTGAAGTATCAGCCAATGTAGTGCACCGTTGAAGCGATGACGCGCTGACCTGCATTAAGATGAAATTAACTGTGTCTTTAAAGGTATAAGCTGCTGAGGTATTCCAAAGAACGCCAACACCTGGACGGCCTCAACAATCTCCATTACAGCCCAATCATCTCTCTCAGCAGCCTCTACAAGAACATCACGGTGGACCTGTACCCTGAGCTCGCCCCCATTGCAGACTACTGAACTGCCCTTGTGACACCCTGGATCACCCCGCTCCCCTCTGCCCTGGCCTCCCAGTGCCCCCCCTCCAGGCTTTCAGAGGCAGTGTTTGTTCAGCGGAGGGGGTCGGGGGGTGTAGGCTGGTGGGGGGAGGTGCACCATGTAATGCTGCCAAGAAAAGAAATCCAAACAGAAAAAAAAGAGGAAAAAAAAAAAAGAAAAGGCAGTAGCAAGTTTCTTAAAGTGGACTGTGTGTCTGTGTGTGTGTGTGTGTGTGTGTGTGTGTGTGCGCACGTGCA